>JADRCD010200089.1:0-11909 GCA_019843815.1 Montemys delectorum
GTTTGTTTGTTTTTTGGAGGGAAACCTGGGAAAGGAAAAATTTACATGTAAATAAAGAAAATATACAAGAAGAAGAAAAAAGAAAAAAAAAGAAATGTATAAAACAATCCAAGACCTAAAAATGAAAATAGAAGTAATAAAGAAACACAAATGGAGGCAAACATGGAGAAGAAAAAGGGAACAGGACGCACCATCATCAACAGTATACAAGAGATGTGATGGAGAATCTCAGGCATACAAGCTAGCATAGAAGGAACGGACACATCGGTGAAAGAAAATGCCAAATGTAAAAAGTTCCTAAGCCAAAACATCCAGGAAACTGGGGACACTTTGAAAAGACCAAACCTAAGAATAATAAGAATAGATGAGAAGAAGATTCTCAGTTCAAAGGGCCAGAAAACATTTTCAACAAAATCAAAGAAAACTTCCCTACCCTAGAGAAAGAGATGGCCATAAATATACAAGGAGCCTACAGAACTCCAAATAGATTGGACCGGGAAAGAAAATCCTCCCTTCACATTATAATCAAAACACTAAATGTATAGAACAAAGGAAGAATATTATAATCTACAAAGGTAAAAGGCCAAGAAACACATAAAGGCAGACCTATCAGAATTACACCTGACTCCTCAACAGAGATTCTAGAAGCCAGAAGATCTTGCAGATGTCTTGCAAACTCTAAGAGACCACAGAGGTCAGCCCAGACTACTATACCCAGCAAAACTCTCAATCACCATAGACAGAGAGAGATAGTCCATGACAAAACCAAATTTAAACAAGGTCCTGAGCCTAGCTCACATTTGCACCTATGTACTTGGCTAACCCAAAATAGTAAACAAAGAAAGAGAGACTTAGAGAGCAAGATGCAACCTTGAGTTCATGGTTTTGTCTTAGAAAAATGCTGAGTGGAGGCAGGGTTACTGCCGGACGGTGTCTGTAACTTTCTCTGTCTCTTTTAACTCTGGATAGAAAACAAATAGTTCATCTCCTTCCCACACCAGGGTGTGTCTGTCAGTATCTGGGCAGTGAAGGGTCTGGTGTTTAAGTACAAAACAGGACTTAGATTCTAACACCAGGGACTTAGAAAGACTGGCCTGGTCCTGTGGAGAAGGCTAAGGGTGGTGAACTGCCACCAGCACAAGGGAATTCTGAGCTATTTATTGGGAGTAGGACTGAGTTTCTAGAGTCACCTGCTGTCCACAAGCCTTTCTGGTGGTTGTCCTATAGTCCCCAAACAACAGGGCAGGATACGTGGGGGCTGAGTTGAGGAGCATCGTACAAACTCTGACCATGTATGAACTTAATTCATTTGGAAAGAACCTTAAAGAGTGACTTGGTACAGCTTGAGCTGCCTAGGGGCTCCTTAAGACATTAACATGGGTCCGCTAACGTAGCTCGGGCTGCTACTCTGCCTTCCTATCACGCCTGAAGCCCTCAGTCTCATTTCCAACATTGTAGGGAGTGGTGGTACGCACCTGCAATCCCAGCAGTTGGAAGAAGGCAGGAGGATCAGAAATGTAAGATTATCCTCAACGACATAATGAATTCCAGGTTCTCCTGGACTATGGAGACCCTGTGTATGTGTAGAGGTGAGGGTGGCAGGGGAGAAGGAGTGGGTCGTGCAGACAAAAATCATTCCTGGCTACCCCTCACCAGCTCCTAAGCTGCAGCATTGGGAAACCCTAGTTGTTGATTCAGGGAAACAAATACACATTGCAGATTCTGTATGATTCCGTTAAAGTCATGCCTCTCTTCACAGCCATCGAAACCTGTATTGGAATGGCGCCACTTCAGGAATGAGCACTCACAGAACCATCTGGTGCGAATTAAAGTGTTTTTTTTTCGAGAACTGTCCTTTCTCTCAAACGCATTCCATCAGCATGGTCCTCAGGCTTCTTTCTGTTCTACCTCTCTAAGTGGCAGCATTTTGCTATAGGAAAAGATGAGCAGGGTCCTATCCAGAGGCATCTCATTTTCTTGTAACAAAAGTCTCACCCTTGTCAAGCGCTAGCCTTGTCTGAGCCACTTGCAAAGGACAACTCTATATTTTCCACAGAGCTGTTAAGCAATCTGTCCTTCAATGCCTTTGCTAAGGGCCTCTTGGCACATCGCCTTGGTGATGTCTAAAAGGCTATTTTTCTACCAATAACACTATTATTTTGAGCTGTACATTAGCTTGTCATCTAGGTACCATTACCCCACTTCTTCCCCCACCCCAAAAAAAAAAAAACAATCTGTAAAAAATTAGCCACTCACCTTTGTTGTTTTTTTTCCTTGTTTATTTTTTTTAAATAAATAATAGCATTGACTTCATGCAGGTTTAGCCATTTATTTGGATATGATGTACTTCTTACAAATAGCCAAGTGGAGTCTAACTAGAAATCATGTTTGTACCTGGCCTCCTGAGTTATTTATGTTGGAAAACGGCAAACTGGATCACAAGGGAATATTCATATGAATGTTATTATAAATGGCAGCAGGGCCCTAGCTTTAGCATTTCAGCCCTGGAACTAATCTCAAACATGCCACGTGTCAAAAGAATTAAACACATGCTTGTCAAGCGCTAAGTATTAATGAGCTGAGGAGGTGGAGTATGGGGAATTCCTGCCAGTACAGTAGGCAAATGAGCAATGGCTGCCTGGGCCGCCTCCCCTAGTGCTAAGATACCTGACGCTCAGGGTGGGGCAGAGGCTAGAGGAATGACAGAAGGGTGACTCAGAACTGGGCAGGCCTTCCCAGAAACAAGGATTCTACACTGAGGCCTATGAATCCTGAGAGAATTTGTTTTGCTTTGTTTTCTGTGTGTGTGTGTGTGTGTGTGTGTGTGTGTACATGGACATGGAAACTACAGGAAAGTACAGCTTATGTGTGGCTCCTCTGTGTCCATCCGGCTTACGTTTTAAAACAGGCTCTCTGACTGGCTAGATTGATTCATTCCCTGTAAACTGAAGTAAACCTGTTTTCCCAACTTGATCTTGGTCATGGTGTTTATCACCACAGCAGGAAAGCAAATTAGAACTCGCATATGCATTGCCCCGTGATTGATTCCTAGAAAGCGAGTAAGAACTAAACTCACGGCTGGCCAGCTGGCTAGTTCATGCTTCTTACACCCTTCACCCCACCCCACCCCACTCACCTTCCCCTCAATGTCTACCTTCCTAGCCTAGAGCTTGCAGTTTCCTTGAAACCCGAGATGATGTTTCTGCTCTCTGGAGTACCCCCGGTCTGATGTGTATGTGCTCAGTACACAATGGCTACCCAGCAGACGCTAGGTCAAAAGTCACAAGTCCAGCCCAGGCAAGCAGGCTGAGGACATAGGAGCTTAGGCTAGCTCTTGATCAGGCCACACCCACCCCCAGCAGCCTCTTGCTTCCAACCCTTGTAAAGGACATGGCAATCCCTACCCAGAGCCTGTAACTGGTAACAGATTCCCCAGATTCCAGGAAATGGTAGGCCCCCATTCGTACTTCCCCTAGGAAATAAAAAGACCTGGGGGATGCCAGACTCAGGACATCAGAGGGTTAGCAATGGAATGGCTATGTGCCCCTCCTCGTCCTCAGTTCCTGCGCATCCTCAGAGTCTTATCTTCCTTCCCCTCATACTGCTGCCTGCCCTTAGGGAAATCAGCAAGAGTCTGACTGCAGGATACTGTGGGCTACTCCTCAACCATAGGCATAGGGCCTCCCTCTTCCTCTAAGACCTATAAGAAGGGACCCTGAGTCTGCCGGGTCCCTTCTTATAAGTCTCGGCTCCCACCAATTCCCCACCATGCTGGCTGCCTATCGGTGGAGTGGGAGCCTGGACGCTCCTCAGAGCCCCCACCCACCATGTGGCTGCCTATCAGTGGCGTGGGAGCCTGGACGCTCCTCAGAGCCCCCACCCACCGTGTGGCTGCCTATCAGTGGTGTGGGAGCCTGGACACTCCTCAGAGCCCCCACCCACCGTGTGGCCAGCTGGCTGTTATGTCCGTGGTGTTAATAACACTTCTGAAACGACAGCTCGCTTCAGTGTTCTCCTTGAACCCTAAACCCCCAAACCTCACTTTTCGGACAGGACCCCAAGACCACCATCAGAGAGCAGAGCAGAGCAGTAGATTATGTGCACCCCACCCACAGCTCCAGACCTATCCTGGGGGGAGACTCTATTGGAGCCCAGCTGGGGGCCGCTGCCTCTCCCCACCTCAGGGTCTCCCCTCACTCCTCCAAGCCAACTGTGCTGTGCACCCTGCCTGCCTCGCTTCCCAAACATCCCGTGAGCAGTAAACAGAGCAGGCCTTGCAAATGTAGGTCGAGATTGGCAGTTCTGCTCAGGAGGTGGACTAAATACATTTCACAGTCTCAGGATGGGTGGATATTATTTAATGAAAAGTAGGAAATGCATACGATTTGTATTACCATTCATGAATCATACGGAATGGGTCGCATCATGACATTTCCATATACTTACATATTTTATACTATAGTTTGGTCGCATTCACCCCTACTTCTATGTGTGTGTGGTGGTGGGAGAGCCAGTGAGTTGAGTTAGGTTGACAGGAGCCTGGGTGAGGGATTATTTATTGGAGCACGGGCAGCATATCAGTGGCTAGGACCATGAAGGAAAATGTCTCCCCGTCCCTCAGCAACTATCAGCTATCTATAGATCTTCAGGGAGGGGTGGACCCGTTTGCCCCTCCCCTCAGCTTGCATGCTTTGTTTGTCTTGACTGTGTATAGATAGATGTAAAGCCTGGGTGGCAGAATAGGACTTTCACAAGAAGTCTATGACTATATCCACAAACGCCTGTCCCATTACAAAAACTTTAAAAATTACTTCTATTTAATAAGATGAACGCAGTCAGCCGGCCACACCATATCACTGCAGTACTGAGGCAGCACACTACTTAACAGGAGCAGAAACGGAGGCCAAGAGTCAGGGAGGAGGCACAAGAATGCAGTCACGACTGTGGATGCTGGCAAGTGCTGGCTGATGGGAGCCTGATATAGCTGTCTCCTGAGAGGCTCTGACAGTACCCGACTAATACAGAAGTAGAGGCTCACAGCCATCCATTGGACTGAGTACAGGGTCCCCAATGAAGGAGTTAGAGAAAGGACCCAAGGAGCTGAAGGGTTTGCAGCCCCCTAGGACAAACAACAATATGAACTAACTAGAACCCTCAGAGCTCCCAGGGACTAAACCACCAACCAAAGAGTACACATGGTGGGACTCATGGCTCCAGATGCATATGTGGCAGAGGATGACTTAGTCGGTCATCAATGGGAGGAGAGGCCCTTGGCCCTGTGAAGGTTCTATGTCCCAGTGTAGGGGAATGCCAGGGCCAGGAAGCAGGAGAGGGTGGATTAGTGAGCAGGAGGAGGGCGGAGGGAACAAGGGTTTTGTTTTTGGTTTTGGAGGGGAAACCGGGAAAGGGGCTATCATTTGAAATGTAAATAAAGAAAATATCTAATTAAAAAAAAAAAAAAGAGTGCAAATGGCGCCCAGTTGCCAGGGGCTCCTCACACAAATTAACGGAAAACTCAGCACCACTGGAGGACCCTCCCACCGCGGCCACGGGCTCCGTACTGATCGGAATATAATTACCAACATTACCTGCCTCCAACGCGTCTCAGCTACGTGAGGATTGATGAGACACGCTATGTAAAATGCTTGGAGCACCCTAAAGACAAGTGCAATATAAATCCGGAATGCCATTGAACATTCTCATTATTATCATTACAATGAGCAAAATGGGGAGAACAGAATCACGACGCCTCAAGTTTTAATGGGTGCCGGCAATGTGGCTTGTCAGACACAATTGGTTTCCATGGCACCTCCGTCTCTGCGGAATGGCGCGACATAAGTAATGTCTTAGGCATCAACTGTTTATTTTGTGATGAAATTCAGCTTTCCCTCCTTGGGGCAGGGGTTTTTGTGGTTTTGGAAATAAAGCTAGGCTTGATGACAGTCTTCTAAAAATTTATTTTGATGTATCGATCTCCATGGCCAGTAACGGCTGGGCCTTACAGGTGTGTGAAGCAAACATCCATCGACACATCGCCATTAGTCAAAAGCTCTGTCCCAGAATGGGCCTAGGAGGAGGTGGCAAGAGGCCGCTCCAGCACAAAAGCTTCAGAACTTCGGAGTCTACCCTCTCTCTCTGCCTGGGATGAGCTCACTCCAGAGTCACTTGAGAATACCCAAGAGCTCCCTACCTGCGTGCATGCGTGTGTGCATGCATTCGTGTGTACCTGTGCATGGCCGCAAGTGTGAGTCCACATACTCGCATGCATGTGGAAGCAAGAGGTTGACCTCAAGAGTCTTCCACAATCACTCTCCTTCTTATGGGATCATTTTTTTAAAAAGATTTGTTTATTATTATAAATAAGTACACTGCTGCTATCTTCAGACACACCCCAGAAGAGGGCGTCAGATCTCATTACAGATGGTTGTGAGCCACCATGTGCTTGCTGGGAATTGAACTCAGGACCTCGGGAAGAGTAATCAGTGCTCTTACCCACTGAGCCATCTCACCAGCCCGCATTTTTTTTTATTAAAATAGATTTTTTTCACCCAATATATTCTGATTATGGCTTCCCCTCCCCCAACTCCTCCCAATTCCTACCCATGTTTGCTCCCATTCAGATCCACACTTTATCTGTCTCTTGTTAGAATTGGAAGAAAAATGGGGGGTGGGCATCTAAGGAATAAAATAAAATAAGGTAAAAACAAAAATTAGTAGAATAGAATAAAACAAACAGAAAAAGAAGATCCAAAAAAAAACCACAAGAAACATATGTAGATACAGAGACACAAGTACTTGCACACATGTAAGAATCCCTTAGAAACAAAAAAAACAGAAGCATATATGTATATATATATATGAGACCTTTTCAGTTGACCATCTACTGAGAGGTATGGGGCATACTCTTAAGAGTCGTTTGTTTCTGACTGTCTTACTTTTAAGTCACAGTCTCTCACTGAACAAGGAGCTCGCCAGTTTGGCTAGGCTGCTAACCGTGAGCTCCAGGAAACCAGTCTCCCTCTCCCCAAGGCTGGGAGTATAAAAGCTCACCACTGCATCAAGTCTTGTATGCTGGAGATCTGAACTAAGGTTGGCACGCCTCGGCAGCAAGTCCTTCACTGACTGAGCAATCTCGCCTGCCCTGAAGGCTCTTCAAAGCCAACCTAGAACTCCTCCCCTGGACTGTCATTTGTGCTTTGTGTAAAAGGAGCTTCGAGCATGTTCATACTGCACATACAAGGAGAAAATGCCTATGTCTACACTTCTTTACAATGGCAAGGGACTTCACAGGGGTCTATCTCGGGGGGGGGGGGGTACCCTTTTTTGTCAATTCTGTTTCCCAAACCAATTCCTCAACTTTGTGTTCACTAGAGGAAATCAGCAATGATTTGATCAAAATGGAAGCTGATGGCCCAGTAAGGTCCACAACCAAGTTCTTTCCCTAGTACCGCACAGTAACTGCAGACACCCGGCAGTTACAGTTATTGTTGACTCTTCTACATGTGGAGCTCAGCACTGGGGGGTCTACATGCTTCCCATTAAAGGTCAAACCAGTCTTTCCTGTTAGCTGTGTCTAATGTGAAGATGATGAAACAGGGAATCTGAACTGATCAGGAATTGATCCTGAATTGCATATTCCTGCAGGAAGCCAAGAGGATGAAAACATATGGGCCTTTCCTTGGTTTTCTTCTACCATTCCTCCTTGTAAGTGAGGAGACCGTGTGCGCTCATTTTATACTCTGTGGCATGCCTCTGTTGTGTCTAAGCAGTCACAGAATCTTCCTGCAAGGACACTAGATGTTGCTCAGTTGGAAGCGGGCCTGACTGATATGCACTCATCATAAGTTCCGCCCTCAGAACCGAATAAACTGAGTTTGATTGGCGGGCCCCTGTAATCCCAGAACTGGGGAAGTAGAGGCAGGAAGATCTGAAGATCAAGGTCATCCTTGACCACCCAGGTGAACTTGGGATATATACAATCAAAGTTTTTAAAAATAATAATTAATTAAAATAACATCTAGGCAGGTAGGATGGCTCAGTAGGTAAATAAGCTTTACTGCTAAAGCTGACGACCTGAGTTCAATCCTTAGGACCCACATGGAGAGCAAGAACTGTCTCCTAGGAGCTGCCCTCTGACCTCTGCTCAAATGCCTAGGCCTAGACACATGCACGAGCATGCACACACGCACACACACTAAATCAAATAAAATGTAACCACTGCCCGCCCCCCCCCCAAATTCTCCCAAAACACCATGCCATAATCCCTAGGAAACGGAAATGTGACCTAACAAGGAGAAAAGATATTGGCGGGTGTCATGACGATAAAGATCTGAAGGTATAAGGAGATAATAATGGCTTTCAAGAGTGAGCCCTTGATGCCAGGAGATGCAGTCTTAAAAGATGACAGGAAGGGATTTGATTCACAAAGATGCTATCACCTGAATGCTGTCCTCCTGCAACCCACAAGGGAAACATCCTCATCAATGCAACGGCACCATGGGCGGTCTCCGAGAGCTTGCTAGCTCGAAAGGGCAAAGCCCATGCACTAATCTTCTTTCTGAGGCACTATTAGCTATCTGAAGGTGGATAGATATAAAGCATAAAGGTTTCCTTAAAATCCTACTTGGGGGATGCTAATTACCCATGACAGAGGAGTCACATTCGTTTGAATTGATGGTAAAGGCTCCTGTGACGTCATAGCACGGAATGCGGTATTACAGTAGAATCGTGCCACAAATAGCACAGTGCTAGAGAAGTTAGCCTTGCCCCGTTTCCAACGGCACACTCTTACAGGAACTCTTCACCCCAAGAGACGCCAGGCACCCATGTGCACTAAGACCCTCTTCCAGAAGGTCCACCTCACATCAGCACACACGACGCCACGCATCTTGGACACACAACCCTTGGGGAACACACTCCAACCATATCCCAACAACAGCCCTCAGAAATGGATTGATGTTCCTTTGAAAAAGGTCCTAGAGACCTACCCATCTTGCCTCTCCTGCATGTAAGGACTGTATTGGTTACTGTCTTCATTTCTCTGACCACTTAACAAAGGAAGGGTCACTTTGTCTCACTGTTTGGAGGCATGGTCCATCATGGTGGGGAAGGCACAGCAGCAGGAGTGGGAAGCCGCTGGTCACACAGCATCCACAGTCAGGAAGCAGAGAAAGACGGATGCGGGTGCTCAGCTCATCTTTTCCTTTTTATTCAGTCCAAGGCTCCAGTCCAAGGAATGGCACCAACCCACACATATTGTAGATCTTCCTCCTGTTAACCTAATCTAGAAACTCTCACAAACACATCCGAGATTTGTCTTCCAGGTTATTCTAGAACCTGTCAAGCTGACAGTCAATATGAACTGTCTATAAGGTGTGGTGGTTTGACTAAGGTTTGGACCCCATAGATTCATGAGTCTGAATGCTTAGCTATAGGGAGTGGGACTATTAGGAGGTGCGGCCCGTATTGGAGAAGGTGTGTCACTGGGTAGGTGGGCTCTGAGATCTCCTACGCTCAGGCTCCATCCAGTGTGGAAGACAGTCTCTTTCTGGCTGCCTTCAGAACTCTCAGCTCCTCCAGCACCATGTCTGCTTGCCTACTGCCACGCTTCCTGCCTTGATAATGGACTGAAACTGAAACTGTGAGCCAGATCCAATTAAACGTCTTCTTTTATAAGAGTTGTCTTGGTCATGGTGTCTCTTCACTGCCATGAAACACCAACTAAGACACAAACACACAGCAAGAAATTACCTATCTGCAACAAAGAAGCAGCGTCAAACCTACCAACACTTTGATCCTGCCCTTTCTCAGCTACCACAGCTGTGAACAACATAGTTCTGCTCTCTGACACAGCGTCCATGGCCCTTTTTTTTTGTGATAGCGTCCCAACTGGAGTAAGACAGAAGAGCAGATGCTGGGCAAGTGAGCAGGAAGAGATGCAGTTGCTGCCCTTGGACTCTGGGGTGATCCATCCATAAAGAAGAAGCAACCTCAAGACCTTGGAAGAGTCAGGGGACGGGGTCTCTCCTGGAGCCTGGCAAGGTTGGAAGGTCCTACTTGACGTTCCAAATTGGACCTAGACAAGCTGATTTTGGACATCCCTCATTGAGACTCTCTGCCTCAGCGGTTCTGGGCCGTGTGAAGTTGACGATGCCAACCATTACAACCATCAACAACAGTAGCTTCTTGGGGAGTAGCCCCCCCCCTCCCTTAACTTGGGAGGACAACAGAAAATAATGACCACCCTAGCAGTCAGAGCTGATGAAGTCTAGTTACATAAAGTCAACGTCTGCTCAATATGGCATTAAACAAAATATGCCTCCAGTTACTCTCTTTTCATTCTTAAGTCACTGGTTTTTGTTCTTGTTTTTGTTTTTTATTTCATCCCCCTACACACACCTGCCTTTTTTTTTTTTTTTTTTTTGAGATAGATTGACTGCTAACTCACTCTGTAGGCTAACCCTGGAGTTCTGACCCTCCCATCTCCACCCCTTGAGTGTGGGGTTTATAGGCATGCAGCACTATGCCTGGCTTAGGTCATGGTGCCCTCCAAGCCCATGGCTCTCTGCATCCTGGACAGGCACTCTACCAAGCCCCCCTCCACCCTTTCTTCTTCTTCTTCTTTTTTCTATGATAAATATTCTTAGTCTCAAGAATGGGAATTTACTTTAAAGTATTCTTGTCATTATTACTTTTGCAGTTACAATGGTAGTAAGACTTTCTGGCCCTGCAACTCAAACTCAGGCAAGGGCTGTACCACTAAGCTGTACCCTAGGCTGGGATTCTAAGTCTGAAACAAGTACTCCTGGCCAATATCATGACAGGACATAACTGGAAAATCCCTGCGGTAAAGCTGCTAGCTAGAATCAAAGCGTGCACCTGACCTGAGGCACAGTTAAGGACTTTTGCTTTCCAGGTCAACGGTCAAACTCAGATTGACTCTATCGTGAGGAACAGCCACTGGGTGATAGCATCGGCGACCTGGCGGAATGACTCAGGTCCCAGGCAGGAAACAACACGCCCTGCAGATTTAGTATTAACTAGCTGCTGGCCTCACCGTTTAGGAATTTGGGTGCTCTGCTTGCATCTGCTTCCTCTGGTGTCCCTCTGTATTTTTTTGGTTTGGGATTGGCCTTCCCCTCTCTCCCAACCCCTCCTCCCTTCCACCTCCCTGTACCCTATTCCTACTGAAGCTCTCCACTCTTGACACACCAGCTTCCGTGTTCTTCTGGCTTGTATTCTGTCACCCTGTAATGCTTTCCCCTTTAGACCTTCCTTGCCTCCATTATGGGCCCCTTTCTAGCTACCTAGCCTCTACACCCACCCTATACATGCAAAGATTAGATAAATGTACACATATGAAGATTAGAACCTAGTGTCTGCATAGAAGAGAATGCTGGGTGTTTGAGTTTCTGAGCCTGGGTTACTTGATGTGAGCATTTCCAGTTCCATCCATTTTCCTCCATAAATGTCATGATTTCACTTTTCTTTATGCCTTAATAGAATTATATATATATATATATATATATATATATATATAATTTTTATTATCTACTCATTAGTTAATAGACATCTAGGCTCATGTTTCCCTATACTAACCTTTGGCAAATGTAATCCAGAGCTTATTATGAGGATAGAAATACAAAACGATATTCATTTTTAAAGTGAATTAAGTAAGACCTAAAGCTGCCTACATACATGTCTTAAAGCCTGACCTGCGTTTCTCTAGACACTGTGAACTGTAACCTAACTTGATGTGTAAATAAGCTGCAACCTACCCTAGCCCACAAGCAGCTGGAGTTCAGCCAAGCACAGTAGCTGAGTTTTCATCAACCCCAGGCAGCCAATTCTTCAGACAGAGTTTAAAGAAAGTAAACGGAGTTTTAGCTGAACAACCCATCCTAGTATCC
>JADRCD010200090.1:0-11538 GCA_019843815.1 Montemys delectorum
ATATTTATTGAGTATGATATTATTTTGACATGCCATGACTCGTGTGGTCTTTGTTCTGCTGCATACTCCAACTCAATGAGATGGATGGTAAAGTGATATTGGAAAAGAATCCACACCTATCTGCTAATTTTTTGTCTTTTGGTTTGGGTTTTTTGAAACAGAATATTACATTGCCTAAACTGGCCTTGAACTCTGACCCTCCCATTTCAGTCCCTAAGGGACAGGATTTTGGCAAGCACAGCATGTCCATCCCTGGTAAATTGTAAGGGATTGTTTTTCTCAGCTTTTCTACTTTGAAATCTTCAGGACTGCAGCTCTTTTTATGAATCTACTCTTATTGAAAGAATGTGAACTTACAATAATTCAGATAGCAGAAGAAAACAAAGAAGGTAAAGTTACCCTGTTGGTGGTATAGCTTTGCTAGCATCTTAGATGTAGGTTTTTTCCAACTTCAGTTTTCTGGCTGCTTAGGCAAGAAAATTCATGTGTACATTTTAAGACGGACTTTAAAAATCTGTTCTTTTTACATTAATAGTATATCATGAACTTTTTTCCTATAAAGCCAAAAAATCCAGACCTGCCACACTGTTTTTCTGTAGCAGCTGAATACTTCATTTTATAAATACACCAGAATTGATTTACTCGCCCTCTTGAGTTGGATTTTTCAACTTGATGCTATTTATAAGGGAAACATCTTCTCACTTTTCATATGCTTCTTAAAAAACACTCATAATGATGCATATACACCCTTACACCATTCTCGATTGTTTTCTTAGGGGAAAAAAATCCTAAGGTTCTGGCTTAAGGCTATGTACATAATAACTTTGTCTCATTTTTGCCAAAAAAAAAAAAAAAAAAAAAAAAAAGTACCTTCCAAACGTTTGAAGCGCTTCCATTCCACTTCCACAGTCACTGAACTGCTACTCCTGGATCTCTAACTCTTTAGAGAGGCATCATCTATGTGCATGACTCAACCTCTTTGCCTCCAAAACGGGGTGTGAGAATTTGACAAACCAGTTAGCTTTCTTAAGCACAAACTGAGTGCCAGACACTGTAGTAACTCTTTATGCAGATGAGGTCCAGTCATGCAAAACTCATAACTAAAGGAGAACACTCCTAATATCTCTCATTTACTGTTACATCTTCATTTTAAAAATATTTGTGTGTATTGTGCGTAATTACACACACACACACACACACACACACACACACACACGCGCGCGCACACACACACACACACACACACACACACACACACACGAAGGTGCTGGTGCCCTATAGTGCATGTGTGAAGTCAGAGCACAATCTTGGGTATCAGCCTTTGCCTTTCCCCTTGTTTGAGCCAGGGTCCAAGGCATCTCCAGTCTCTACCTCTGGTTTCACAATAGGGTCAATGGGATTACAGACATACTCTACTGTATCCAGCCTTACCTGGCTTCTGAGGCTTTTAGTCAGGCCCGCATGCTTATCTAGCAAGCACATACTCTCTAAGCCATTTCCTCAGCCCTCTTTCCCCTGGGTTTTGAGTCCCAGAAAGAGTCAAAGCTTAATTTTCTCAGTTCTTTTAGAAGTTTTTAGTAGATGTATTCACTAAATTTTACTTATCCACTTTATTTTACAAATGCATATTGTCCGTGAGGAGTGAGGAGGGGCTGCTTGACTTGTGTGCACACAGCCCAGCACACCAGTGCTCAGCTGACCATGAGACTACTCAGTAGGGTTTAACTCACAGTGGAAGGGCGGAGAGGGGCTTTCCAGAAGAGATGGGGAATTTCCCCTCAAACCAAGTGTCTTTTCACTTTTGTTTTGGAATCGAGGAAGCTTCCTTTCAAAGTCAGTACTATCTCTCACACTGAAAAATTCCAGACCTTAGCAGATCCCCCCCACCCTACCCTGGAGCCTTTCTAGTCTGGCTATCTCTCCAGAGCTCCAGTGGAAACCTCTATCACACCATCTCCAGATCTCTCCAGGGTTCCAGCACCAGTCATTCTTTTGGTTGTAGGAGCCCAACCCTCCAGGGCCTCAGGATAAACTGCGCTCCTTAGCCTTCCTTTACAGGCCTATTTATTCTGAAGTGGCTGAGCCATCTGAAATACGGCTCCCAGAGGTTGAAGTGAAGCCTCAGGCCTCTCTAAACTTTTCCCAACCACCTGTGCAGACAGCCAGCCCCCACAGACCAGAGCTACAAGAGCTGGAGGCCACATCCCAGGGAGGGCTACATTGTCAATCCCTTTCCTTGCCCACAAGGAAGACATTTCCTATGTGTTATTTGTACGGGTTGATGTAAAATACAGAGAGGGGGAGGGGGGAAGAGATGGGGAGATGGATGGTTTTTGAAGAAACTTCTGTTTCTTCCTGTCTGAGAGGACATTTGCACTCAGCTCTGTGATTTTAAGTAGCAACTGGAAGCTTAGAAGGAGCGCAAACAGGATCATTTGCTGGGCATGCACCCCAGCTGAAAACAATGTGTCTATCAGAAAGAAGAGGGACTTTTTTTTTTTTTTAAATCAGTCTATGAACCTGGCCAAGGAAGACTGGGAGACGTCTATACCCCATCTATACCCCATGCCAGGCCCAGTGGACTCAGTCTGAAGGGAGCACAGGCTGCAACTTGGGGGAGACCAGGTAGCCCTAACTCTTAAAAGGCTACTAATGGCAGGTATGCAGACACAGTCCCCAGGGAGACACCAGGCTTTGGGGGACTTTTTTATTGCCTTGTATGATTTAGTGCTGAGGCCTTTGAAGTCCTGTTGACTAGACAGCGCCAGTGGGAACTTTGTAAGGAGCATCTCAGGGAAGGAGGTGAACTACAGATGTGGAGACTGCCAATTAGAAACGAGAGTGAGAGGGGACAGCCCAGGAGAAAACTGAAACAGGCCAGGGGACAGGAGAACAAACACCTCTGAACCGTCCCCAGGGTACCAGTCCCTGACATGTAATTTTTCATCCCATCTTCACGTCAGCACACTGGAGCAGCTATTTTTTCTCCTCCTGTTCCACCAGAAGGGATTGATGCTCAAAGCATTTCAGTAACTTGCAATGGCAGAGTTAAGGAGAGACAAAGATTTAGAGAGGTCACAATAGAAATAAAAAGGATGCTACTGCCACCCAAGGGGGCAAAACAAAACAAAACAATGCTCGCTTTGAGATCCTGATGGAATGATGCAATTGCTCATCTGTGAACAAGAGATAAGGCCTCCCACCCCATGCACTCATTCACTATAGCTTGGACAAAGCAACTTCCTGTGGCTGTGTTTGTCTGTGTGCCAAAGCAAGTACGGTGTCCTTTGTTGATCGGTCTGTGACACCTGAATGTCTACAAAAGACTAGGGAGAGCCGAAAGAGGAGAAAGATCCTTCCCAGGTCTTCTCAGCTATTCTCCTTTTTGCTGTCCCCACCTAGGTATGACTTCATTGAGATTCGGGATGGGGACAGTGAGTCGGCTGACCTCCTGGGCAAGCATTGTGGGAACATCGCCCCGCCCACCATCATCTCCTCTGGCTCCGTGTTATACATCAAGTTCACCTCAGACTACGCCCGGCAGGGGGCAGGTTTCTCGCTGCGCTATGAGATCTTCAAAACAGGTTAGTGGTGTTGAGTAGAGGCCATAGATGGGTGTCTTAGGGGAGGTGGAACACAGAGAGAAGCCCTGGTCGGTGGATGGTATCGGGTCGTGAGGGCTTCAGTCATCTGGCCCTTCTATGGTGGCCAGGTAAAAGACACCTAAAGTGATCCTGGGAAGGTCTGAGGTGAATCTGGTAATGCCTTGATAATAAAAGGCAGGTCGATCAACTTCCAGTTTGAGGGGAGAGATGTAGCACCAGCATAGGAGGAGGGGCCAGGGGCAGTGTACATATTAGAACATCTCCTAGAAGAATTGGATTTTTGTGTTTTTTAAAATCAGGCTGCTCTTCATGGTTGAACTTGGTTGAACTTCATCCTAACCACTTCATGGTTTAATGTTGTCTTTATTTGGAATTACATGGGGCTGGAGGATATAATCTTTTCATTGTTTAGGATTTCTAAAGATCTCACCATGACCCCCAGAATGAGGTCAGTCACTGCTTTTAAATTAAATTATGACTCCTAGACATTCCTCCTTGGCAGTCTGTCTTACCACCCCTATACACTGAACTCCTAGTTCCCATACGCTGGAGAATCAGACGCCCTGAAAAGCCACTGAAAGTTACTGGAAGCCAGGGCAGAAAGCATAACGATTCTTGGAGTTGACTGCTGGGGCCTATGCATCTCATTAGGTGCTCTGAGCCTTTATGGGCAGGACTAACTTCTGAGGCTCAGTAGAATAGTTCTCATCTGAATGCTGTGTTAGGGCCACCCTTTTGCTCTTCCAGAGATGTGCCCTCCGTCTCGTGCCAGATCTCACTATGGCTAAGGAAAGGATGGGGGTCCTGCTCCCCCTTGCCGTGCCCACTCAAGGCAATCTTCCCTCAGAAGACCTATCTCTGTATTTGAGTGTTTTCTTTCTTTAGGAGCCCAACTTCTGAAATTCCAACATGGAGTCTGATTCCAGGAGAAGTTGCCATCCCATCATTGAGAAACGCAAGTCTGGCTCCTGTGAAGTTCAGTGCAGGGAGAACTATTCATAATGTAGCCTTTTTTTTTTTTTCATTAAACAGTTCTTGGAAGGAAGTGGTGGCTGTTGAACACACTTTTTATATCCACTCTGTCTAAATATTTGTTGGACTTGTCTGCCTGCAAATATGGAATCAAATGGGGTGTGGTTAGCAGTCAGAGTCGGGAGCCTAAGCTCTCAGAGGGCAGAGACCTAAGATGGCCCATCTGCCATGCACTTTCATGTTTCTGGCCATGATAAACTCTCCGGAACTGACCTATGGGCCCTGGGCTGGGGCGGCTGTGAGCCCCCTGCACAGCTGGATCCATAACTCTTTAAGTCCCAGTGCAAGGTGCAGATCAGTGTACCAGTGGAATCCTCTTCTAAGAGTGTGAGAGAAAGAAGGAATGAGGCAGATTTCTTGTCCTTGGCTTGTGGGAAAGACAGATAAACCCTTATCACATGGATACACCATCTGTATTTCTGGTGACATCAAAAGGAAGCTGTACTGTGAGTGTATGTGAAGGCACACGTCACTGTCACTGTATGGGAAACGCAACTGAAGAATGCTGAGCAAGGAGTCTCGGGTGCCAACTCATCGCTCAGCTCAACCACAGAAGGAAATCAGCTCACGCAGGACCTCCTAGGGGCCTTTAAACTTATCTCTGGTCTCGTGGTTCATATCTCAGTGCTCCCCAAAGCATGATGCCACACTCTCCAGAAAGCCCTGGGGGGGAAAAAAAGAGGATGTTAACTCTATCCCTCACACAAATTTGAAAGAAGGACATTAAAAGATATAACACACAAGAGAGATTCATGGCGCGGTGCAGTCTGCTGTTTAGACAACATGCAGAAGTGGAATTTTAAATAAGGCAACAAGTCTGTGAAGAGCGTACAAGTTTAGTGCCAGCTAAGGTATGTAGGTGGCTTGAACCTGGAGCAATGGGGCGGCCCACTGTAAGGAGGGGGATGACCACTGGAAGAGATACTCTAGTGAGTGACAGCCCCAAAGCACAAGGCTGGGAGTGTGTAAAAGAAAGTCCAGGGCCCCACCTCGGGGTCATCAGGAAGAGTAACTCTTGGTATAAAAGTCACTCCTATAAATACGAATGCACAAGAGAGAGAAAGTCAAAACCAAAATGTTTCAGAAGGTATATATTCGTCTAGGTAGGCGCCTTGCCTTGTGTCCCTATTTCCATGGTTACAGTCCTGTGAGAAAATACACAGTTTACGAAGTTTACATCATCCACAGAACATAAAAGAAATGGGTGGACACGCTGAAGAAACCCAAACAAACATAGCTGTGTTTGCCAGTCAGATTCATAAAAAGAAAGAGGGGAAACTGTAAACACAGATACTCAAACAGCCGTACAGAAGGCTCTGGAAGCCTTCCTTTCTTCAGGCACTGCTCAAGAGTTACAGAGACATACGCACCGTCAGGCTGGGACCCACAGAGCCTACGGCTGGAGTGGAAGGTCATGTCTACCCCAGAGGAGGGGTCCAATGGTGTCTATTTCACCAAGCTGTATCACCTGGAAAGGGGTAAGCCAAGAAAAAGTTGCAAACCAAAACAATCTGAAGTCACCAAACCTGGAACAGAATAAGGAAAGAAAATTTTTTAGGAGAACTTGAAAGGTGGCTCCAGAAACAGAATCAGTCGGAAGTGTTTGTTGCTTTTCTGATGTTCGTTTAGCAGAAATTCAAAATCCAAATTTCTTTCCCGGGTCCATTATTCAGTGGCATTTCTGAAAATGAAATTGTGGGACTTGTCCACAGGAAGAGGAATGGCTAGTATTCTGAGCCCCTGAGATAAAGACCTGACATGGCCACCTGTAGTCAAGTCAAGCTTGACTTCAGATAGGCCGATGCATTTTCCTTATCTTTGTACAGGTTAGGCTCCTCCTCCTCAACTTTCAGGATGTAAACCATTCTGCGTGCCAAAGCCCTTGGGAAGGAATCGTTCGTTCACTACAGTCCAGGCCCCACAACTTCAGTTTTGTGTTGTTCTGCTGTTTTATGAGACAGAGTCTTGCTCTGTAGCTCACACTGACCTAGAATTCAATATGAAGCTCAGGCTTGCCTAGAACTCACGGTGGTTCTCCTGCCTCTGGATCCTAGGATTACAGTGCTTGGATTACAGGTATGAGCCACCACACTGGCTCAAAGCTCCAGAGTCATCTTATCATCGAATCAACATAAACTTTTGTCAGCTGACTATTTTAAAAAAAAAAAAAAAGTCCTTCTAACATGTTGCAGGAAAGGATTGTGAATTAGTCAGATTTCTGCAAGACTCAAAGTTTGCTCCATTTCCCTTTTTGACCTTGGGGTTTTAGTTGCTATTCAGGTGCTTTGACCATGGTAGGACTAGAGACAAATATGTAATTTAAAAGGATGCCTGATTTTTTTTTCTGCTTGCAAAGAATAAAACAATAATGTCTTCTCACCTCCCTCAAAACAGCCGGAGAATGTATCCATTTCTAACCATGTGTCAGGCATGCACTGTTGTTTTTTGTTTGTTTGTTTGTTATTTGTTTGACCTTAAGTACTTAACGTTGAAAAATCCCTTCTGGTTACACGCTAGACCTGAGAATGCTTTAGAACCTCACTTTCTCCAGGGCCCACATTAGACTCTACATTGTTCAAACACTTTGTTCCCCAACGGATGACAAGGATCAAAGATTCTATCATAAATTCCCAACTCCCAAGGAGGTGCCCAGTCCCCATGCCTTCTAAAGGCTTGACAATAGAGCCAGCTCTAGGAGGGGACTCTCAAGAGGCTAACTCTCAAGTCAGTTGTGAACAGAGACTTGATTTCCATCCAGCACTGTGTGAGGCTCCCTGTGTGCGCTGTGAAGAAATCTGCATAGCAGCCTTAAACTCTAACCTTTTCAAAATTCTTCTTGGCCCCCTGAAGACCAGCCAGCTGGCCTGGCTTTCCCAAATCACATCATCCCAGGCCACTGAGGAAGCCCTCAGGAGTTTGCTGCCTGGTGGTAAACAAAGCTGAGGAAGAGGGGGGAGCAACCCATCTCATCCCACCCAAGCTAGCTGCCCACTGGCAATGTTGGGACTTCCCTGCTGCCTCTGCGCCATTGAGTGAAAGGCGAGGCCTCTGAGATGTGGCCCCTAGAGCTCTAATAACCCAGGAAGGGTCTTTCTTGCTCCCGGTCCTCATTCTCCACACAACCCAAGGTGCAGCAATGTCAACGGAGAGGAAGTAATCCATGGATGTAGCTGTAGATGCTGGGGATTTCCTACACTGCCCGAGCTACAGAAAGTTACGAGCCTACCCCAAATCCACATATACTTATTTGCATGATACCTTCTGCAAGTTAGATATTTGCGGCTTTCCAGAAAGTCATCATCCATAAAGAGACTTGCAGGGGGCCCTGCTACAGGAGCCTCAGATAAAGATGTCATTGCTGAGGGCTAAGATCAGCATATTGACATCCCACAGTTATATTTCAGTGTGATTTCCAGAGGGTACTTCCTGCCAGTAAGCACCTGGTTTGTTGAGTATTTCTGTGTTGTTGTTGTTGTTGTTGTTGTTGTTGTTTTCTTCATGGTTAGAGTGTCTATTATCCCCTTTGTAAATCCTGCTTCCTTTACTTATTTTAAAATCCAAACGCAGTGAACAAAAACTACTGTAATTGCCAGCATTTGCATCCACGTCACTAACTTGTTCACTAACTTGTACCCATTCTTGCTCTTTGTGTATGCTGGGTCTCTGTGCTTCCAGGCTCCACCCCTGGCTCTGCCCCGAGCAACAGTTGCTGGGTTTAAAGCACCAGGGCTCCTCTCGAGGTCTGGGGTTGTGGTGGTTGTAATCCTCTCAGAGCTCCTGCCGCTGCCCCAGCTTGCAGCAGGCTGTGAGGGTGTGAGTGTGTGTCATGTTTCATCAGGATACAGCCCCAGAAAGCTAACCCAAGCGCTTAGGAGAGAAACAAGGCCATCCTCACCACAAAGACACCAGAAGACTTCCAAATGTCAATACACTGCTGCATTTTTCCAGACTCGCCACCCGAGCGGCCTTTAACATCCCCAACGCCCTGCTGTGATCCACCGGCTAAAAACCACGATTGTTAATTGTCCCACCACTACAGAGCAGCCCGTTTTAATACAGTCAGGACATGAATGAGGCTCCGGCTCCCCTTTGCCCCTCCCCTGAGGCACCTTGGAACTTGGAGGGAGAAGGGGCACTTAGCTGGCTAGGGTACAATAGAGGCTAGTGTTGAGGTCAGCAATAAATAAGGGATAACATTGTTTTCTCGGCTGGCAACCAGCAAGCCTTCCTTAAGGATTGAAATAACTTACATTCTGGAGTGAGCAGCTGAGTAATTGAGAAAGAAGACTCTGTTCCTCTTTCAAAATCTCTCTCTCTCTCTCTCTCTCTCTCTCTCTCTCTCTCTCTCTCTGTCACACACACACACACACACACACACACACACACACACACACTTTTTTACCTCTTACCCTCCAATCCCTCGATTGTTGCTCTTATTCTAATATTCAAAGCAATGAACTGCACTGCCCTGCCCTAATTTCTGTCCAAAAGGGAGGCTGGCTTGAGGACTTGAAACATAGAGGGCAAGGATGTGCTGCTCCAAGGGCCACTTGAGCAGAAATAAAATCCCTGTGAATAGGGAGACATAGACACAAACATTTAAATAACCCAAAGGCAGAGGAGACAGCAGAGAAAGGTTACTTTCTCATTCATTCTCTCTCTCTCTCTCTCTCTCTCTCTCTCTCTCTCTCTCTCTCTCTCTCTCTCTCAATCTCTCTCTCTCTCTCTGGCACACAGGCTCTGAAGATTGTTCCAAGAACTTTACAAGCCCCAATGGGACCATTGAATCTCCAGGGTTTCCAGAGAAGTATCCACACAATCTGGACTGTACCTTCACCATCCTGGCCAAACCCAGGATGGAAATCATCCTACAGTTCCTGACCTTTGACCTGGAGCACGACCCTCTACAAGTGGGGGAAGGAGACTGTAAATATGACTGGCTGGACATCTGGGATGGCATTCCACATGGTGAGGGAATGCTTATGCTCAGCTCACTTCCTCCTTATAAAGGTCAGGACCCTAGCCTAGGGGATAGTAGCACCCAAAGTGGGCACATCTCCCCACTTCAGTGAACCCTGTCAGAGTAATCCCCCACAGATATACCCAGAGCACTGTCTCTAAGGTGATTCTAAATTTCATCAAGTTGAAAACCGAGATTAACCATCAAAGACTGCAAAACTATAGGTGATGTTCCTTTCTACACAAGTTATTAGGATAGAAGTGAATCAATTATCATATGCTGTGACCATATAGAAGGACTTAAAGCCAGACTGACTGGACTTGAATTTCTCTGCTGTACAATCCAGCCAAGTTATTGAACCTCTCAGTATGTTGTCTGGGAGATGACCTATCATCACTATTATCACGAGTACTATTATTTTATTACTATTAATATAGTCATGGATATTGAAAAGCAATCATTTATAGGCAAGAGGAGCATGTCTATAAATCAGATGAAGGACCAACACAGATCGTGTAATCAGTATTGGAAAAAAAACCAAATTATTCATCTTTTATGGTTGTTCTAAGTATTTTCTAATGTAAAGGATACCTAGTACATAGGAGCAATTTCATCTTGAAAAAAAGAGTAAGATTTTGGCAGGCCAGCAGGGTTTGGGTCCCAGTTCTGCTATTTCCTAGTAATGTGAACAGGGAAATGTCACCTGACCTGAAACTCAATTTCTACCTCTGTAGAACAGATACTGTAATGACACCTTCTGGCCCACCCCTCAGGGATGGAAGAAAGAACAAAGCCAGCTCAGGGAAAGCACTTTCTAATGCTCAGGGGAAATAGCAAACATTATTCTCCAAGCACACCTTCAGTTGTTACACCAAGGCATTGGCAGCGAGGTCCACAATGTTATGAAGTGAGAAAACATTGAAAGTCAATTTGAGATTTCTCTGACTACTCTTTGTCTCCTATGTCCAGTTGGGCCTCTGATTGGCAAGTACTGTGGGACGAAAACACCCTCCAAACTCCGGTCATCCACGGGGATCCTCTCCTTGACCTTTCACACGGACATGGCAGTGGCCAAGGATGGCTTCTCCGCGCGTTACTATTTGGTCCACCAAGAGCCGCCTGAGAGTGAGTTGACCATTTGGGAATCCCTGTGCTGTGCTGTCTTCTCATTAGGGATATGTGTAGGTACAGGTGAAGGGCTGACCTCTTTGGAAACAGTCGGCAGGAATGCTGAAGACTTTGTGGCGCTATCTGAGTTCAAGGAAAGCCGTGTTTTCCTTCCCAGCAAAGACAAATGGGAAAGGGACAATGTCCATCTGGGCTCTCATTTCCTTATAAAACCAAACAAACAAATAAACAAGTAAGAGTTATTCCCAGAGAAAGTCATAGGACTATCTCAAGCCTCCATTCTCTCGTCCATGGATGGAAAAGTGTCCTGAGGATGGTGCATACGCTGTCTAACTTTTTCAAATCTAGATCTCCAGACCTCAAAGGCCATTGTCAAAAAAACCCAGCCATGTGTAACTCAATATTACATAAAGCTCTGTAGCTCCGAGTAGAGTTTCTCTAGCTAGACCATGCATTCCTGTGACTTCCACTTCATACATGCAAGATATACAGTTTTTGGGAGCTTCTACTGAGTGCCAGGCACTGGGAGCAGCATTTGTGAAGTGCTGCGGTGAGCCCAGCTGTTGTGGAACCTGCCACTCGAGCCACTGGTCTCCCATCCTGAGGCCCATTTTCAAGCCGTCTGCTTCCAGCCCTGTGTTTCAGACTCACTGCCATGGCTGCTTGGAGACACAAATGATTTCCTGAAAGAGGCTGGGGGCGGGACCAAGCACTTTCCGATGACAAGAACTGAGGAACTCCCACTACTGTGGTAGACAGCTCACCACCCATGTAACTACAGACACAGCAGCCTGACCTGCCAGGGAAATGAGC
>JADRCD010200091.1:0-12734 GCA_019843815.1 Montemys delectorum
TATGTGTGTGTGTATGTGTATGTGTATGTGTATGTATATCTTGTCAGTCTGTAGGATGTTACTGCTGTGCATGTTTTCAGGGCTTCCCATTGGTTTCAGATAAACAATTGGTGTGTTATTTCTGGGAGAAGGCCTCATCCTAGTTTATCATTCCTTGGAGAAGGCCTCACCCTAGTTTATCATTCCTTAGATGCCTTTAGTTCTTTGTGTAGGGTTGAAGCCTCCTGAGCTTCTTCTTCTTTTTTTTTTTTTAAATGTATACTTTGACATGTCTCTTGGTGTTGTCCTTGTTCAGCTCAGGCTTAGGCATTCATGTTGGCTAAGCTTCTGACATTACTAGGAGACACAATCTCACATGAACCCCCCCCCCCCCCCGATCTTCTGCCTCTTACAACCTTTCAGCTTCCTCTTCTACACTATTTCTTGGGCCGTAGGTGTGGGAATGTTTTGCAGATGTTATCTGTTGGGACTAGGTTTACATTCTTACTATGTTGTTCTAGCTCTAGGTCCCAAAGCAACAGAGCCCAGTGCTAAAAGGAGGAACCAAAATAAACCTTCCCTGCTTATGAGTTTGTTCCTCAGTCTTTTTGTTATAGCAGCAGAATGCTGACATATGCAATTGGTATGTAACAAGTTGTACAGAATGGTTGGAGCACAAAGGAAGAACTGAGAGGACACACATGGTGAAAGATGAATCTGGTCAGCTTGATAAAGATCAGATCAAAAGGGGCAATATATGATTGGGTGTGTTCCTTATCTTCCCAGAGCCTCACATTCTTCTTTTGTGCAACAGAAACAAAAGGAACTTCCCTGAAAGGCTACTGTAGATGTCATCTCAGACAGATCTAGCCCACTCCTGGCACTTAGCAGGTATGGTAAAATGCTGGCTGCTGTTGAAGGCATGTTCTTCATGATGAGATGCATTTAGAAATGGAGGATTCTACAGGCAAGCTGCTTTATTTCCTGCCACAGGTAAAATTGAACAGATGCTGTTTAGCCAGAGTGGAAACTTTCACTGGGCTGTTTTCCTAAAGGTTCCTGTTCAAATGACCTCTCACTATTGACCTTCCTTAGCTTAACCTTGTGGTTCCTATGTCATAAATCATTCCATACAATTTAGTATCTTCTTCCGGCCAGGCTGTGCTTTCAAATACACTTTTCCTTGCAATACCTAAGCTAGTAGGAAAAGCTGACATTTATTAAGAACTTGCGTAATTAACTTGAAAAGACCTTTGTCCCACAGTCACCTGGATCATTTCAGAGAATGACTACAGATTGGTCCTGGCCTTGGGGAATTACGGCTTTGACACCCAGCAAGGATGAAAATAGTTTTGTCTGTTTCTAGGCCAGGCAGTATTATAACAGCTGTCTGAGAACACAGCACTGCCATAGATCACACAGGCACCGAGATGCTGTAATGGTGGATGACAAGCCCAGAAATGCAGTCTCTTTCAGGCTCTTCTTGGGGAAATACTTTCCCACGCACACTGAGATCCCACTCCACTGAACTGGAAGCTTCCTTCTAACGATGGGCTCCAGCAATGCTTACTTCTTTGCTAACATGTAAGGCCAAGCTGACTCCCTTCATCTCTCCACTCATGGCATAAATGAGTGACCAGAAGAAACAGTATTATAGATATAAATCACCTTTCTGATTGTTGGCAAATCCAGTACTCCCAACCAAATAGGAATTTCTGTCTTCTCTAGAAAGGATGGTCTCAGTGGGAAAGCAGTTCCCATTGTCTGTCTTCTATTCTGGAAAACTTGGGTGCAGATGTTTCGAGTATTCATGGGGACAATCAACAGGTCTGGCATTGCATCTGGAGTATGGTACAGTGGGAAATAGCTTGGTAGAGGTCAGCTCAACCTGGCAACAGTGACATCTCAGAGCCTTTGATGGCCTTCTGACCGGTAGGTGGTTGTACCTACTGGTGCTTAGCATCCTTTATTCCAAGAATGGGTCTCCAGTATCTCACCAGCATCCTCCCATTAAATCTCATGTACAATCTCAGCCTCCTACTAACCTCCTACCAATAAATTTCCCTTTAGACCTCGCACCTCTACTACGAGCATCCTTTCAGTAAATCTCTTTCTGGACCACAAGCTTCCACTAGTATCTTTTTTCAATGAACTTTATTTTGCTCTAGACAATCACAGCTAATCTTCTTTGCTTGCTGTCATGAATCCTTTGTGACACAGTATGGCATGTAGATATGTAAAAGTTATTGTCTGAGTATTTTTTTTTCACAGAGCTGATTCATTTGATGAAGAGGAGGTGTCATTTCCTTTCTTCCTATATTGCAGTGGTACTGCTACATAGGATGGCGCCTCCAGGGTAGGAATTAAATCTGAAATAGTTACTTACTAAACGCCCCACTAGAGAGTATGGAAGCCAGCATTTCTTTCACATGTCGTTATATCCTTGCCACAAACAACAGTGATCCTCACACACTGAGTACGCCGACTGGATGATGGATTAATTAAAAGGCACCTGCTAATGGCTAGACAAAGACTCAGATATTTTTGCACTTATTCCTCATAACAAATATGGGCTGAGCATATAGCATTCTGCTCTGCAAACCAGCAATCTGAGATGCTTCACAGTCCGAAGCTTTCTAAACACAGATGCGACACCACCAGTGAACAAGCCCACACCTGACCTTGCGTGATGGGCTAGGGTTAAAATGCAGATGCATGAAAACATGATCTGAAATTGCCTTTATGCTGGGAAATAAATGGGTTTCAGGTTTATCCTTGAGCTCCATCCTCCAGTTATCTCATTATAAATACGCGAGTATTTCTGAATCTGAAAAAAAAAAGTCTGAACTTCAAAACATTTTTGGTCCCAAGCATTTTGGATAAAGGCTACTCATCCTTTAAGCAAACTAGGTACCATTATGTACATTATGCAAATGAAGAGCCCCAAACGCAGCAAGATGATTTTCCCAGGGTCTCACAGTACAGCCAAAATCCCAGCAAGGGCCATTCGGTCCCTGCCTTTTCTATTCCCTATACTGAGGGGTTCATTCCTCTCTCACCTCAAGGGTCCACCATGAGTTCAAAACTTGTATTAACAGTAGCTCCCACCAGCCTAGCTCTGCTGGGTGAACCCAGGCCTGTGCCTGACTTCTCAGTGACCTCCAGAGCTGCTGGCAGTGAGAGCAAGCCATTGTTGATCACATGCTTGAGTAACTAAGGAGTGGGCATTTAGGTCTCCTTCCAGGTGCAGGCTTTGAGATCTGTAAAAGCTGTAAGACAAGTCTGAGTTGCCAGAGCCAGAGGCCCTGCTTTAATGTGCTGCTCCACTGGAGCCTTGGCCTCTGCTTTCCCTCGCTTGGCTGGGTCCGTGATGACTGACAAGAAGAGAGGGAGAAGAGCAGGAACGTGACAGACTGATATACCTGCAGCTGGAACCTAGCTCCCGCCTGCAGCAGGATGGTGTGCGGTTATAACAACTGTCCGCTGAAATATAAGTCATAAATCTTGGATTTAAGTGAGAGGTGCCTGGGATTGGGCCTCTTGTGTTTGGTGAATTTATAATCATTCACCCTTCCTCTCTGCCACTTCCACCCTAGCTTGGATGAACAGTTTTTACTTTCGGCTATTTCTCTACCCTGAACACATTTATTTCTCTTCCTGAATTTTCCAAACACTGCCTGAAATATATTTGTCTTCCCTCCTAAGCAAAGGGTACCTCAAGGGGTGGGAGTCTGCTCATTCATCTTTACCAGGGGAGCACAGGGGGGCTCAAGTAATATTTGGTGCCTTAGATGTGTGCCCTGGCAACCTCAGTCTCAAATTCATTTTGTCATCATGAAAAGATGCGTAGGTGGATCCGTTCTGAAGGCCCCACCATCTGTGCATCTCACTCATATTAATGTTTGTTAACAATGCACTAAATGCCACTTTAAAGTAATAACTAACATCTGGATAGAGTTTTGCAACACATCATCACTTTCATATGCATTATCTCCATTTGGGAGGCCAGGAAAATTACTCAGGAACCAATCAACACAGAGGCAGCATAACATATTAGTCAAGAGGAATTTGTCTAGCGGTGAAATAGACTACAATGTAAATCAAGGCCCTACCATCTACAGAATACGTGACTCTGGGCAAATCGCATGACTTTAAAGCCTCTGCCTTTGCATTTGTAGAACAAGAAGCAAGATGCGTATGTCAGAGAGCTTTAAGAAGAATATGTTTATGTAAGCACACAGGATAGTCCATCTGTCTATGCACTTCGTTGGAATACACAGTGCCTGCTTACAATAGGTATTCAACTAATGCTTGTTAAATGAAAGGATCCTTCATTGTTCTTGTAGGTGCTGAAGTTTCTAAATGACTGGGACAGTAGAGTATTAACTTGGCAGTTTAGATTACGTGATATCATCCTATGCTCTTTCACCCACAGTGGGAACTCTTGGTGAAAAAGAACCTGCAGATGCACGTCTGTGGTCCACAAGGAGATGGAGTCTAAATTGTGAGCACAGAGATGCTTCATATAGCCAGTTATTTTCAATCCATGGGTGGTGACCTCTTTGAGGGTCACACGACCCTTTCACAAGGATCATCTAAGACCACAGGAAAACACAGATATTTGTACAGTGATTCATAAAAGTGACAAAATTACAATTGTGAAGTAGCCAGGAAAATAATTTTATTGTTAAGGGTCGCAACAATTTGAGGAAGCATATTAATGGGTTACAGCATTAGGAAGGCTGAACACCACTGTTCTAGGCGCTTTATAGCTATCACAGGTAATTCTCACTTGAGAGATAGGTGTAAACTTCCTAATTTTACAACCTCTAAGCAAGGCTTAGAGAGGTTAAGCAGCTTGCTGCAAGGAACAGTGAGAGCAAATATTGAAGCTAGAAACACAACACAGTTCTGTTTGGCTTCAGAAACTCTTCTGCCTTCCGGTGCTCCCTCCCACTGCCTCTCACAAAACAGAGGCTCAGTAACCGTAGAACCAAGACCCAAGAAACTCAATAACAAATAAAGGGTATGCGATCATAGCTCGTCATAATCAAATCTCACTTAAGAGCTTCAAAGTAGTTGAGCAACAGAAGATTGCTGACAGAGTGTTTGCCAGAATAACCCCATTACGAGAAGTCAATTCACTTAAACAGGAAGCAAAGATCGAATTAATGAATTAAGCTCAGGGTAGAGGCCTAGCTTCTGATGCTGGATTTGTGTAAAACAATCACCATAGCATGCTATTATTTTCAAATCAAAAGGAAATTGATGGGTTGCTATTCTGCTTTCATGTATTTGAAAACGAAAAAGCAATCAAAAATTAAGATCAGCAGACAGAGTGGAAACTGGTTGGCCTCCTGCAGCTAGGAGTCCAAATCGTTGCAGGGATTTCTGCATGTGCCACAAGGCGTATGGAGAGGTGTCCATGGCTTGGGTTATTTCATTTAGGTCCTATGGTGTTCCATCTCTTTTTCTTTCCCCTTTGTGTGGCCCATTATGAGAATCCAGCATGTCTTGCATCAGAGTGGAAATGGTTTATTCATGAGTTGAATGTTTATTCATGACCTAAATTAGCTGAGGGCAAAAGGAGTGAGGAGAGTTCTGGGCAGAGGACTTCTAGTGCCTGGATTTCCTGACAACTTCCATTGAATTATTGTCTATTTGGGGGAGGGGTGGGGAACAAAAGCAACATGCCAATTATGGAGATCATGAGTCTGTGGCTTCCTGTGCCTAAGATTATTTTTCTGTAATTGTGGATTAACATGGACAAAAGAGAAAATATATATATATACACACATATATTATACATATTATATATGTTGCTATATATAGTATATATATATATCTATATATATATGTCATATATATGTTGTGACAAAACTAACTCATAATTGAAAGCTAGACTGAATCCCCACTAACCTTGAATTTACTTCAAATTTGTTATTATATTGCCTGGGAGGCTGGGTTCGCCATAACTGTAGAAGCCAGGTTTTGCCTTGTGTTGAACTGTTGGTTAAGATGGGAGGGTCAGAGCTGACTGAGTAGAGGTGGAGTGTAGAGACATCTATTACGGTGTGGTAGTAAATATTTCTTCCTGTACAATGGACATAGGGCGCACCATCTCATTGCTGATTGGTAAGTTAGGACACAGACCCACATAGTACCTGTAGAGGAAAGACAGTTTCTTTTCCCCATATGTCGTTTAGACTGATGTTTGGTTCTCCTCACCCTTCCCTTCCTTCCATCTCATCTCTGATCTTTCTTGTCAACAGTTTATTCAGGGTGAGGTCATCATTTATCTACCCACTGTATCTCCATCAACCTTCAAATGCCTGCATGCTTAGATTCTGGACCCTCCAGTGCAATCTGAAGGGGCTTTGCTCTCAGAGTCCTTTTCTCTTTAAGTACGTTGTGCTGAGCAGCAACCGGTGATGGTGGGAAGGACCTCTGCAAAGGCAGGAGCTGCCAGGTTCTTGTTGGGAGGAAGGTTGAATTGAACTAGGCAGGACAGATATTTGCAAATTAAAACAACCACTTTTCTGCCAGGATTTCATTGGGGTTCACAAATCCCACAGAGAGAAGTTAATTACACTAGTCACCTTGAATTTCTTGAATGTCACAAGAGGAAAAGGTAGCCATTTAGTTTGTTTCTGGCTTCCTTATTACAAAGGGACTCTGAGCTTCCACACCTATAGACACATAGGGCTGGATTACAAGGAATGCTGCTGGAAAACTGAGGCCAGAGATGTTAGATGTTGGGTTCAAGGTCCTCTACTAATTGGTGGCAGATGTGAAACTGGAAGAAAGGTTCCTTCCCTGTGGGTTACAAGGCTCACCTCACTATTTCATATTAATTTGAAATTTTTTAATATTGTGCTCTTAGATAGCTCTTCTTGGTAAAGAAGCTTTAGTCTACATCTTCAATTCAATTGTACCTTATTTAATAATTGATACCAAGCAAATAAAACCAAATAGGTATAATGTATTTTATATACACACTAAATATAACATGCAGTCACATACATTTTCTCATTCTTTCAATAAATATTTGTTGAAGACTTCTAGGAAAGGGACCAGAATGGAGGTTGTCAGAGTTTCAAAGATAAATATAGGAAATTGAACAACAGAATGAAAATGTAGAGAGAAAAAGCAGAGAAATTAAACAAAATAAAGAAGGCAACACAGGAAGTCAATGTAACACAGCTTAACTCAGGATATCTCCATGTCTATAAAGTGAGCCATGTAAAAGTCTTCTTTTTAAACAGAATTTTTATTTATGTAGTTTTGTAGGTTGTTTATTATTGATACATAGCAATTGTACAGTTTCTGGTGCATGGCATGGTGTTTTGATGCATATACATTCTGTAGATTAGCACATCAGGAGAGCTAATTTTTGATGAGAATATTCAAAAGATCCTCTTATAATTATTTTAAAATGTATAGTGTACCATTATTAACTCTAGCCAGAATTTATTCTTTGTACCTCACTGTAGCTTTTAGTCCTTGGCCAGTTTCTCCCAACCCTCCTACTCGCTCCCCTCCCCCATCTTATAATTACTATGCTACGCTCTAGACTTCGGAGAGTGACCTTTAAATTCTGTACATAAATACATTTCCGTGCTTATTATTTTGCTTGATTTCAATCCTTCAAGTTCATCCATATTGCCACTGAACATCTTTCCGTTCCTTTTCTCTTAATGCTGAACACTTTCACGATGTTATATTTTCCTTCATGCATTTGGGGATAGACACTTAGATCGATTCGCTTTCATGGCTCCTGATTATCTAGTGGCCCAAACACAGGGGTGCAGTGTACTCATGCTATTTTCTTTGGAGAAATGTCCAGCAGTTCCCATTGGCTTTACCAAGAAAGGGATTACCCAAGACCTTCAGATTGCAAGAATGAATGCCCTAGTTCTGCATTGGAAAGGCGAGCAAAACCAGAAGGAATAGAGGGCATATAGGCAGTGGGATATCTGGATTGAACTGGGTTCAGATCCAGAACTTTTCAGAAGTCTTTACTTCTAAATGACTAAATTTCATTTGCTGTAAAGGGACAACATGATGTGGTTGGGGTGATGAAAATGCTTGCAGACTATCCAGTCCAGAATCTTATTTATCCTTACTTATTTCCAAAGCTGTACTTCTAGAGGACCTTCTTGGGCTTTTTCCTTGATATTTAGAGTTGTCTCTGGTACCATCTATGTTATCAGATCAAGATCAATGTTTGTAACTATGGCCATGAGGTGGTATAGCCATCTTTAAAAACAAAACAAAACTCACCACCATGTTCTAATTACCAAAGCAGAACAATGGGATTTACAGAGTTTGGAAAGACTTTGAGCCAGAGAAAAAGATACAAAAAGAATTTCCCATGGAGGTGTCCAGGGGAGTTAGCGAGCCAGACGTGGTTGCTGCAGGAGTTGTGGGTGCCTGAGACTTTGTCTTATGCTTACAGAAGAAAGGTGCCTTTGGTGCAGGTCTGTGTTTCTTGGTGTCAGCTTCCTTCAGGAGGGAAGGACCTGAGTGCTCTTACTAAAATTAGCTTCTCCTGGATCTGTCCAGTGCTGACAGAGCCCAAGGCTGACCCCTGAGAGATACAAGGTGATTTGTGCCTGGCTCTCTCACACACACTCATGGTGGTCACGGGGTGGCACTGCCTGGGACTGCTCCAAGAAGAAATAAGAGTAAACAGGTGATAAAGCTTCTGAATGTATTACACCCCCTTTTCTTAAAATAGATTTTGATGGGATCAATGAGTTGAGGACAATCCAAAGCGAAGAAAACAGTAGCATAAAAAAATGTTTTAGAAACCACAGTATTTACAAATGTCTTATGAGTCCTTTGTCTTATGAAAGGATCCTGGAATCTGGATGTGGACAGGAGTTTCTAGTAAACAGAAGCAGTGGGACAAAAAATCCTGTGTTCTTCCCACCACCATGGGGGATGGCCTGGCCACCCTTGGACTACAACCAGGAATGATGGATGGAAGATGGTCCAGTTGGAAGACATCAGACAGCTTGTTTTGATTCTGTTCTTTGGCAGAGATCCAGTAAAAGGGACATGCCCTTTCCAAGATCTTATGGAAATTAGTGTGACCCACACCTGAGCTTCCTCCCATCACAAACAGTGCTATCTCCACACACAGAGGTTGCAGCTAGACAGATTTCAGGTGATTAGCATGCTCCTGTGACCCCCCACAGGAACTGAGAGTGCAAATGCCAGCTCTGTGTTATTTTGAGGTGATCCTAGGGCACCATGGCCAAATTCCTGAATTCTGTGTGTTGAGGGAGATGTGAAGGAGATTGGGTTAATAGAATGGATAAGAAGATTTAGTATTTTCCTAATCTAAATCTCTTTCAGATCATTCAGGTAAAACTCACAAATCCCAGCTCCCTGTAGAGTAAGGTTAACCCTGAGTTCACTATAGCATACAATTATTGCTTGAGATTTCCCCCACCTATAACCAGGTGCTTAGAGCTCTCCCAGTTAGGACAGCCATTCTCATACCTGCAGTATAGCATATGCTGTTTCACACTCTAACCCCCATCAACTTCTTGAAGTCTTGCCTATTGCCATGACCTCTAGAACCCATGCCAAAAGCAACACTACTTTCACAAACGCCACCAAAGCCTGATAAGGGCACCACAAAGTCACCTTCTACAGCTGTTAGAGACACTGTATAGACCTATTTCTACAGGGCAAGGTTTTTTAGAGTCAGAATTATGACCTTGCTAACAATGATTGTCTTTATGTAATATATAATTTTTTTCTAGAAGCACCCCACGTATTATGATTCCTACATACAACATCTGTTCAGGGTATCTGCTAGAACAGCTGCCTGCCAGAAGGAAGATAGACGCAGAGAGCCTCAGCATGGCTCCAGAGTACATCGCCAGCATCATGGGGACAGCAGGCAGGTTGCCATGGGCGGCCTCAACTACTGGTGGCTGACACAGCCAGTTTGTGTGTGGAATAGATACAGAAGGCATCTGGACAACGTGGAAATGGAGATCTGCTTGCCTTACACAGTATGAAAAGTGCATTTCCTGTAGGTTTCCCAGGCTGAAGCTTCAGCTCTCATCTGTCCGAAACCACAGGGAATGGACACACACACACACACACACACACACCACACCACACCACACCACACCACACCACATCACACCAGCCTCATGAAGTAGTGATGTTAGAAGTGACTTTCTCCAAGGACAACTTAATCCAGTGCTTCCTAAACCTGACTATGCCTACTAACCTTGTAGGGTCCTCGGACCTCCTCCCCTTAACTTGTGAAGAAATTGGATTCAGAAGACTTGAGGCAAACCTCAAAAAAAAAAAAAAAGAGAAAGAAAGAAAGAAAGAAAGAAAGAAAGAAAGAAAGAAAGAAAGAAAGATGGAAAGAAAGTAAAAATAACTATACTGGCATACAGAGATCTAGCACATATCCAGAGAGAAGCACTTGGGGACCACAGATCAAATAGTTCAAATGCTTGTCTCTCTTTGTAGTTGTTTATTTGTGAGTGTGTGTGTGTGTGTGTGTGTGTGTGTGTGTGTTTGTAGCCAGAGGACAGTCTTGAATATCTTTCCTCATGTACCATCTTCCTTTTTTTTTCTTTTTTCTTTTTTTAGATCAGTAGGTAGATTGTGCCTCCTGGCCAGCATATACCAAGAATTAGCCAGTCTCTTACCCTTTAGGGTAGGACTATAAACTTGTGTTAGCATTTTTATTGATTTCTTTATTTGAAATTGAGATATAATTACATCATTCCAACCTTCCCTTGAGTCTCTCCAACTTCCTGTCTTGTTCTCCTTCTGATTCATGGTCTCCTCTGTTCTGGGGACTAAACTCAAACCATTGTGCTTACAAAGAAAGAACTTCACTGACTGAACCAACTCCCCCGTCTTATAATCACACACATACATATGCATGTACTTTTATTGCACTAGGATCTATAGCCATTTTTATGCAAGGATATAATGTACTTGGAACATATTCTCTCCCATAGGCCCCTATTCTTCTGTCTGTGTCCCTCCTCTCATCAATCCCTCCATTTTCTCCTAGACACTTTCAATTCTATCTCATGTCATCTAAAAATATTGGATCTTAAGTATATAAAACTCAGAGCCCAGAAATGAAAGAAAATATATTTGTATTTCTGAGACTTGCACAATTCAAGTCATATGACCATTTTCAGTTGCATCTACTTTCCTGAAAAGGACATAAAACTTCATTCTTCATTGTTGAAAAAGTTCCGCTGTGCATACAAACCACATTTCCCTTGCCCATTCCTCTGCAGTAGGATGCCTTAGTTTGGTTGTATAGCTTAGCTACTTCAGAAGAGCTGTAATAAACCCTAGTGTCCAGGTATTTCTGTGATATTGGCTTTGAGTCTTCTGGGTAACCACCCACAAGTGGTATAGCTAGGGCATCTGGTAGGTCTGTTGCTATTTTTTTTTTGAGGCACTTCTATATTGATTTCCATAGAGGCTGGATCAGTTTATGTTCACACCAGCACTGATAAGGGTTCTCCTTTGCCCATATCCTCACCAGTGTTTGTTCTTACTTGTACTCTGGAATGACCCTCATTCTGACTGGTGGGTTGGGATCTGAATGTAGTTTTTATTTAAATTCTTATAACGAATTAGTGATATTTCACAGCCCTGGAATTTCCTAGTGAAGGCAACACAATGGTTCTGGGAGGGAAAATCACTTGCCTTGAGCCTTTGGCAAGACCCTGATAGCGTTGGAACTCTGGACCTCAGTGTGAATTGCTTGCATCTGTACATTTTGCAGGCTTCTATGGTACAGATTATCCTGCCCAATACTTATGAAGAAATCTTTCTCTGTATTTTTTATATATTCAAGTTACAACATATGCACCCTTGGCTAGACAGGCATAGTTCTTGATCAAAAATATTCACACTGGCCCTTCCCCAGTAGCAACTCAAAATCCTTCTAACATGCTCATCAGGACAGGGTGTCCAAACCTTTACACAAGACTTAAGGCTTTCCAGTTGGGCTTCTGCGAATGTGTGAATACTGCATGCATACATCTGGACTCATTTTGGCACAAAGGTTCCTAGCTTTCCTCAGATGCTCTATAAGTATTCCCATCCCTCCAATGGCTGACCCTCTGCAGTAGAATATGCATGATAAAGGTTACTCAGAGTTTCAAGGGAGATTATTTACAACTTGAAAGAAACAAAGATGTGAGGGAATTTACTTTGGAGAACCAGCTTAAATTACTCCCTTCCTTCCTTCCTTCCTTCCTTTCTTTCTTTCTTTCTTTCTTTCTTTCTTTCTTTCTTTCTTTCTTTCTTTCTTTCTTACCCCCTTGGGCCACCTAGCTATAGCAAGCCTAGTAAAAATGTTTGTTAAAATGTCAAACATGGGTTGGATGATCCCAGAAATTTCTGTGGCTTTTAAAAATTAGGTTACGTCTGCATTGTGACTAATGAGGAACCGAAGTATGGCTGACCTAAAGTGCCTCAAAGAAAATTGCAAGAGAAGCCAAAAGAGGCTTAAGGCAATGACTTGCAAGGATAGTAAGCCATTTTTTATTTTTAAAAATCAGGGTAGGACTTGAGAGGAATATGAAGCAGTAACTTTTAATTAAAGTTATGCTAGCACACTAATTTGGGCAACCAAGATTCATAATTAAAATTTTATGCCAAGTCTGCGCATCACCAAACATTTTTAATGGCTTCAGGAGAAGCATGATATGGGTAGGAGATCTACAACAGTGAGTATCAAG
>JADRCD010200093.1:0-15003 GCA_019843815.1 Montemys delectorum
GAAAGCCTGTAGCCTGAAAGGAGCCGGGATTAGGCATTTTACCCAATCTAGGTGAAGTTCCTGTGACAGTTTGACAAGGGTAGTTTTTAAGGAGCTATTAGTCCATTCTGTCTTTCCTCAGGATTGGGGCTGGTACGGAGTATGAAAATACCAAGGGATGTTGAGGGCTTTAGATAGGGCTTGAGAAACTTGGGAGTTGTTTGGGACCATTGTCTGATCGGAGGGAGGCTGGGATTCCAAATGAACAGATGATCTCACGGAGGAGGAGGTCAGAGACTGTCTGATCCCTTTTGCTGGTGGTGGGGAAATGCTTCCACTCACCCTGAGACGTACTCGGCATGTTTATCAGTAGGCATGTGGGTAAAGTCCCCAGAGTTGGGGATCCATTGTGGGGGTCTACCTGGGTGACTGGCAAAGGAAATGACATGTTAAAGCCAGTAGGTTGGGTAGCTAGAAGGAGGAGAGGGGTGCTGGTGAGCTTTAGTTCAGGTAAATGTGGGGAGCAAGAGAAATAGAGCCTCCCACTTTGGCTAGATGATCCCTTCCAATAAGGGGACAGGACACATTGGCCCTACAAGAAAAGAATGTGTGAAAGAAACACCCATAAAATGCAACTGAGTGGTGGGGTCTGATAAGGTTGGCAAGGTTGGCCCCCTACCCCAACAATAGGGAAATGAGAAGGAGAGGTGGGCCCCAAAACTCCGTCAGTACCAAGTAAGTGGCCTCAGCATCCAAAAGAAAGATGTGTCTCCCTGACATCATGATGACTATCCAAGGCTTAGGGATGGTAGTGGTTGGGTCAAGGAAGCTCAGGCTCCACCAGCTGCCCATGACCAGGCTTAAGGGATCAGTTGGAGGGCAATCTAGGAGTGACGTCCCTGTGCCATGTGTGACCTGAGGACAATCAGAGGCCAGTGTCCTTCTTGGTGGCACTTTGGACATGGCCCTGGTGGTTTGCGGGATTAGGGCAGGCTCACACCCAGTGACCCTGCTGACCACATTTGTAGCAGAAACATGGTGGTTCCTGGGTTTTTGGAGGCCAGGGAGACCAGGCAGTTGCCCAGACTTGTTGAACGGCCTCAGCCAGCATATGGTATTTTTGTTTTCAGGACTTTTCATCTCTCCCATGGCACACCTTAAAGGCTGGCACTAAGACTCCTCCCTGTGGAGTTAGGAGTCCTCTGTCAATGTTTAAGCTTGGCCCTAATATTGGGTTAGCTTTGGGAAAAGAAATAGGTCATCAGAAGTTGTTGACCTGGGTTTTCAGAGTCTAGATTAGTATATTGTAAGAGGGCCTTTGTAACACACTCTTAAAATTGAGATGAGTTTTCATGTTTGTCTTGGATGAATTTTTGGAGTTTTTCATAATTTACTGAGTTAAGGCTAACCTTATAGAGACCAGCCAGGAGGCAAGTTATAAATTGATCTCTAGCTAAAATGCCACCTGGGGTATTATAACTCCACTGGGGATCCTGATTGGGCACTGCCTCAGACCCAATGGGGTGTGCTGTGTTGGCTTGGTGTATTTCATCTGCATGTGCTCTAGTCTGCTCCCAAACTCACCTGTCTGCTCCTTGGGCAGTAGATTGTTAATGCATATTAATATTAATATTAATTGTAGCAATTATTTTATAATTATACTTATAATTATATATAATTTTATTAATCACATATAATTATACATAATATATACAATTATAATTATATTATAATTATATCATATAATTGTGTGTAGTTTTAATTATATTAATTATATTAATATAATGTAATAATATATTGTACATGTACATATATTTATGGAAATTTATACTTATAAGATTGAGTGATATACTGAAATTCTTTAATAAAGGTGGAGAAATTAGAAGTATAGGATCCAATTTTTTTTTCATTTGAGAAAGTTCACTTAATGAAAAGGAGACATGTACCCTAATTGGACCATCCACCCCAACAACGTCACACAAAGGAAGAACTGAGGATTGGTTAGGCTGGCTATGGGAAGGAGGAGGGGATTTGGCTGCAGAGAGAGAGCTGGGAGGGCTAAAAGCTGTGGGTAGAGTGAAAGTCAGTGCTAGCATGGGACAGTTAGAGAGGCTTGTAGCTCCGGAAGGAGGGGAAGAGTCTGGAGAAGACAGGCCAGGAGAGGAGGCTGCAGAAGCTGGGAGATTAGAGGAGTTTGAGAAGCTAGGGGAGCAGAGGAGGCTGAAGAAGGCGAGTCAAGAACTGTAAAGAGCGGGGCTCATTAGCTGGACCAAGGATCGTGAAAGCTTCATCTGGTTGAGTTTTCATAGCTAGGAGGAGCTGAGTGGGGGAACAGGAAGAACAAAAAGAAGGTTTGGAGGGAAGATAAGAAAAAGCCTAAACTTCGGAGACCTCCTTCCATTTTCCGGATTGCTGGCAATAGTTGTAAAATTCCCTTAAATAATAGGATCAAAGGTGCCGTTAGGTGGCCATTTAGAGCCATTATCTAGTGGGTATTGAAGCCAAGCTTGATTGCAAAGACATACAAGTCTAGAAAACTTTAAATCAGGCGCTGTTTGAGGTTTTCCAGGAAGCATCCCAGTAGGGAGACTGGAGGAACAGATGAAGGAGTGAGGAAAAGCATCCCCTGGGTGAGGAAAAATGTGGCAGCATTTTCTACCCATGGCAGCATCCCGAAGATAGGGAAAATAATAACAGGATACGTGTAGTACAAACTGACTGAACAAGCCATCACATGACAGCCAGGGACCAATGACGGATGCGTGGAAAAGCACAGGCCACCCAGTACGAGGGTATTTGGGAGAAAAGGGAGGAGCTATGCCTCAGAAAGAAAAAAATCTCACCCAATGGAAAAGGGCCTATGGTGGGGAGTGGTCAGCAAGTGCCAGTCAGCTGTGAAGACAGCGGCTGGGGGTGCCTCCTTCACAAAGGACACCAGAGCTGCTGGGAGCTCAAAAGTCGATCTCTTGGGCCCAGGGAGGGGGGGCATTTATGCCAACCAGGAGAGGAAATTCCCGGTATGCCTGTGTTTGAATGCAGAGATCTGACGATCTGATGGCTGGAAAGCAAGCCTGTAGAGCAGGCCCACTTCTCAGATAGGGTTCCGGCCTGTGGGCTTAGCCTACGTGGTGGGGTGCACACACAGGCTGGGCCGTGAATCTGTCTCTGTACCAGTGATGGATCTAAGCAGCAGGTTCCACCAAAATCACACCATGCAATAAATCTCACCTGGAAGGTTTAATAAGAGGGAAGGGCAAGGGGGCACAGAGGCTGCCTCTGGGGGGAGGAAGGGAAGAAGGGAGGGGAGAGAGGAAAAACAGCTTTTTATAGGGGCTGTGATGTATGCGCAGGATATGTGACAGGGCAACAATTGGAATGTGTTGCTTCTGGGCAGCTAGTGACGGCGTGTCTTCTTGTCCCACAGCATCCCCCAGGGCTGTCCAGCAAGCTGCCTGATTGGTAACATTGTTGCGGGGTGATTACAAACAGGGAGATTTTGCATTGGAGGCCCTTCCAGTGTCCTTTTGCTTAAACAACTCCGTGAGCCAAAGTGTCACACTGGACTTCCCTATTCCAAGCCCCAATGATGCCGAGGAAGCGAATTTTTACTAGACTTATGTGTTAGCTACTTTTGCGCTGCCATAATAAAACACCAAACAGAAACCACTTATGGAGAGAGAGTTTATTTTAGGTCAAGTCTGAGACTAATATCGTAACAGGGAAGGCACCAGGGGGCGTCCTTTTGGCCACAGGAGAATGCTGGGAGATGTTTCACCTGATCGTGGTTCAGGAAGAAGAGAGTGAAAGCAGAGCTGAGAAGTCTGACTTTCCAGGGAGCATCTCTGCTGATTTCCACCAGCCAAACTCCGCCTCCTAAAGGCTCTACAGCCTTCAAAATAATACAAGCTGGGGGCCAAGTAATCAAAACCTGAAGCCAGGGGTATGCCTCGGATTCAAACCATAATCAACTTACACTACTTCAGAAAAAAAAAAAAAAATCCTGATTCTGGACCTGAGCTTTGTGTAGGAGGGGTGAGGGTGGAAGGCCAGCTGCTCAAGTCTCTGAGAACTAGATTGGGACTGAGGGATCATTCATCTCATCAACAGGGGAGTAGGGAGGAGATAATTTGGCTCAGAATCCTTTTCCTTACAAATCAGTTTGCAAATCCTCCTCCATGTGGAGCTATCAAGATGCAGTGATTCCAGCCCCTGACTTGAGGGATCAGACAATCTGTTAAGAGAGTATTTAACACACCACTAAAGTGAATTAAAACATAAGCCAGCTCAGATAAAGGTATTTGCACCATAAATGTGTCTCTTACAGAGGTTTCTAGCTCCTGGGAGGAGTTCTTTCTTTGTCATCTTCCCAGAATATAGTAATTTAGAATCAAACTACCAATTCGCCTTGCCTCTAAATCAGACTCTAAGCATGTCCTTCTATTTCAGTTCAGCCCTTCTTCCAGGTTAGCATTGGTGAGGAAAATGTCTTTGGACAAGTATTATACCAAGGAAATTAATTCCCTCTTTCAGGCTCATAAAATGCAAAACTAAAATCGGCATTCCAGCTGAAGGCGGAGGCAACCTGGAGTGCATACTGAAAAGCCTTCTGCGGGGAAGCGTGGTGCAGGGGCTCATTTGCATTTGCCTTCACACAGGCCTGGGTTCTGCAGAGCCAGGCACTCTGGCTGCCCTTCCGCTGCCTGGTTATGGCTTCTCCGCTGATGGATGCCAGGGCAGGGTGGGCTGTAGAGCGCCACAGCCCCTCGCCGAACTCCGTCTTGTCTCGCAAAAGAACAAAGACCACCTCGAAACTCCCCTTTGCCCCAGCCCACCTGGAACCTCCCCCAGTTGCTTGTAGAAGGCACTAACTGAAGAAGGAGAGAGGGCAGGGTCATGAGAAGAAATGTGTCATCAGGACACCAGGTGTCCTCCAATGGCCTCGGGTTGGAGGGGGAGGGAAGCACAAAGAATGTCTACCGTGGCTGCTGGTCTTCTAAGGTGAGACAGGAGAGCCAATCCTAAATCCTCTCTTCTTTCTTCCTCCTGGTGTGGACCATGTGCTCATCCAAAGCTATGTTCTGCCACTGCCAGGCTCATGGCAATGACACGGGCTCCTGCGGGGGCTCCTGAATCACACAGCACCCAAAGCAATGGCCTGCTTCAAAAACCTATGTAAAATTGTTCTGCAGAACCTTCTAAAACATTCTTCTGTCTTCATTTGTGGCCAGTTCCTTTCACTGAAATCTACCCACCCACCCAGTCACACATAGACACACACACACACACACACACACACACACACACACACACACACACACGTCATTAGAGATTCCAAACCAAAGGTCGTCTAGCTGGTTTGTGTCAGGGTCTCTCTGTTCAGCTGAGCATCTAAGGTGAAGTGCTACCACACAGCGCTTCATCAGCAGGGTCAGTAAGAGTATCAGCTGCACACGAGATGCTCTGGTTCCTTTTGAGCAGGATATGTTAGTTCATTTCCTGTGTGATTAAACTTTAAACTTTGTGTCTTCTCCTACGAAAGGCAGACAGAAGTAGAACTGTCCTATCCTAGGCCCCCAAGTCTCGTTCACCACAGAGAGCCTCTGGGGCCTCTCCATACTCCCATAGCTTTGCAGGACACAGTTGAAGAATGTCTAGCCCAGTAAAAGGAGAAAAATGAAGGCAGCCTGCTGCCTTGCCTAAGGACTAGAGCCTGATTGATGTCAGTGCTCAAACTTGAACTTGGATCTCCCGACTCCCACTTTGTCCAGCCCTCTAAATGAGTCATAATTCCCAGGAGATTGGCATTAATATGACCAGTCTGTCGCCAGAGTCAGACAGCACGTTAAAATTTACTATCTCCTACAAGCACGTTCTAGTGCTAATTACCTTCTCAAAATAGTGTCTGTCTCCTTGGATCATGGCCATCAGAACCTGGAGAGTAGCTTCCATTCCACCCTATGAGAGGGTGGAAAAACACCAGCAAACCATGTGACTCTGTGTGGTGGCTTTTCTTCATTGTCTCCTTGAATCATCATGGAACCAAAGTCCTGAGCATGTCTGGGCTTCTAAATTGGGTTTCCTGAATCGGGAAGACCTACGCTGTGTAAATGATACCCTCTCACGGAGTGGGATGGCAGATGGGAACAAAATGTGAAAAGAAGGTGAGGACTAGCGTTCATCTCTCTCTGCTTCCTGACTGCAGAATGTATGTATGATGCAGATGCAGTATTTCTTGCTGCCCAAACCTCCTGCCACTGGAACTTGCTTCCCATGACAGACTGCACTCTCTGACTTGTCAATCAAAATGAACTATTCTTTGTCCTTAAGTCTCTTTTGTCAGAAATTTTGTCAAAGCAACAAGATGAGTAATCGGTGTGGCTTATCAACATGGAAAGGTCATGGCTGGGCTTGTCCTGCACTGCCTGCTGCAAGCCTGCAGCAGCCCTGTGCCAATTAGGTCATGTGCCTGCTGCAGGCACCCAGCATGGTGTTGACCCATGTGACTTGGGAGCAGAGAGCTAGATTAAAGCCCTCAGTTGATTCATCAGTCATCTATACTCAATAAAAAAAGAAGTTGGTGCTAGGAGAAATTGATGAAGGAAGAGTTTCATTCAGTTGTTTATTTCTTCTTTCCTTTAGCAAATAGTTACTCTGCCTACTTCTGAATGAGGTACAAAAGAGAACACATGAATGAGGTGGCCAGAATGACTGCCCTTTAAGATCCTCCACCCTACACAGGACAGAAGATAGTGTGGTAAGAGCTAGCATAGGGGAGGAGTTATAAGTTGGGATACTTTGAGTTGCAAGTAAGAGAACCTTTATTAAAACTGACTTGACCAATAAAAGGCATGAAGGATAAAAATGCTAGGAATTCTAGAAGATGTAGCAATTAATTAATCTAGCAATTCAATGACATCATTTACAAGCTCGAGTCTTTCCATCAGCCTTAATGTTTTGTTTTTCTTCCTACCAGATGGCTGCTACATTGCCAACCAACATGCTGTTGTGTTATCATGTATCAAAACCGGAAGGACAGTTCTCTTCAAAAAGAGCGGTGGTGGTGGTGGTGGTGGTGGTGGTGGTGGTGGTGGTGGTGGTTTGGGTTTTGTTGGTTAGTTTGATTTTTTCTTCAACTAAGAAAGACATTTTTTTCCCAGAGTCCCCTAGCACATAGCCGAATTTTAACTGTAACAGGGGCTTAAAAAAATAAGAATCTGATCTTTCCATCCACTGAGGGCAGGAAGGAGCTGAGAATGGGAAAGATTGTGGGCAGTGCCTGCTATCAGAACATAGAAGAGAAACATGAAACCCAGGGGTGAGGCTGGAGAGATGGCTCAGTAGTTAAGAGCACTGACTGCTCTTTCAGAGGTCCTGAGTTCAATTCCCAGCAACCACACGGTGGCTCACAACCATCTGTAATGAGATCTGATGCCCTCTTCTGGTATGCATGAATAGAATGACAGTGTATTCACATGAATAATAAGTAAATAATTTTTTTAAAAAAAAATTTGAAGAAAAAAAAAGAAAGAAACCCAGATATGGAGGTGGGAATCCTGGCAGAGAAATGTTGGTCCTATATTGTGTCCACCCTAGCTCCATTTCTGATGCTGTGATGAAATAATCTGGCAAAAAAAGAAAGAAAGAAAGAAAGAAACTTAGGAGAGAAAGAAACGGGTTTGTTTTAGCTCACAATCCCAAGTTACAGTCCATTGAGAAATCAAGAATTTTGAACAACTGAATACATCACACCTGGGGTCATGAAGAAAGAGAGATGTGAACATATGCTGCCTGCATGTCAGGGCAGGGTAAAACTGTTGAGGGTACCTGAGGGACAAAAGGGAAGAAGTGAGCATGAGGTGAATTCACTCAACCCTTGATTGTTAGCACTCTCCAAAGACAGATAGACATAGACACTCAAGCAAGAGGGTGAACCACTGCCACTTTGTATCAGGGGATGCTACCTCATGGCTCAATCAATGGTGGGATCCTCCAAGACTGCAACAATGGATCCAGGACTCTATGTGAGATCTGGCCTGAGCGGTAAGGACTAGAGATCAACAGAATATGCAAGGCAGTAACGCTGACTCATTCCGATGGTGGGATTATAGCTCAGTGATCAAATGAATGCTTAACATGCAGAAGGACTCATCCTGAATGAGAGGACCCGCTGAAAACTGGGACTTTCTTCAAGTCATGCTGGCTGAGCTGGTGCCAGGAAGCACCAAGAGTGCTCAGTAGAGGTAATTGAATGAGGGAGTGACTGAGAAGGGCAAACGAATAAAACCCAATGGACAATTCTCTCTTTACATAACGGAAAGGAAAGCCTTGCTCCCTGCTTTTTTTAAAGGCATTCCACGGCTCCAGAATGTCCTCTCTTGTGGTTTTAGATGTTGAGTTAAGTCTCTAGTTTCCATTTAGATTAGTTGGTGCTCTCAAAATGGATCCTCTTCCTGGATGACTCATGCATTCCCTTGGGAATATTCACAACCCTGACTTTCAATGTTTCCAGGAAAGCAGATATTTCATTTCACAAGGCTGAGGTGGTTGAAGCAGGGGTGGGCAATAAGGAAACTGTATATGGTATCCATGTGTGCAGTTCACTGTTTTCCATTATTAGAAATTATATACAAACAGTGTATGCCAAGAAATTGATAGGTAATTTGGTGGTTTGAAGAAGAGATAACCCTCATAATATTGAGAATTTAGCACTCAGTCTCCAGTTAGTGGTTTGGAGAGATTTAGCATGTCTGGCCTTGTAGGAGTGTCTTAGTCAGGGTTTCTATTCCTGCACAAACATCATGACCAAGAAGCAAGTTGGGGAGGAAAGGGTTTATTCAGCTTACTTCCACATGGCTGTTCATCACCAAAGGAAGTCAGGACTGGAACTCAAGCAGGTCAGGAAGCAGGAGCTAATACAGAGGCCATGGAGAGATGTTCCTTACTATCTTGCTTCCCCTGGCTTGCTCAGCCTGCTCTCTTATAGAAGCCAAAACTTCCAGCCCAGGGATGGCACCACCCACAAGGGGCCCTACCCCCTTGATCACTAATTGAGAAAATGCCCCACAGCTGGATCTCATGGAGGCACTTCCCCAGCTGAAGCTCCCTTCTTTGTGATAACTCCAGCCTGTGTCAAGGTGGCACACAAAACCAGCCAGTACAAGGAGGAAGCATGTCACTGGGGCCTAGGTTTGAAAGTAAAAAACTTGGCCTGCATGTGTTTTGTGCTCTCCATTTTGTGGTTCTAATCAACATGTGAGCTCCCAGCTTCCTGCTTACATTTTCTCTACCATTATAAATCTCATATTCCAGAACCATAAGCCCAAATAAACTTTTTCTTCCCTAGGTTATCTTGGGAATGGTGTTTCATCACAAGAACAGAAAAGTAATTAATCCAGCAACCATCTCTAATACTGTAAGAAGTCTTTGGAATTAGAATCCAGGAGAAAAGGGGGTTATAAATATGTTCCTATGTTCATTTGATATAAGGTACAGAGGCTAAAAACCTGTTCTTCCACATACCAACTGTGCAACTACAAGATGGTTAGCTTACCTACTCTATGCATCAAGTCCCTCAACAGTAGGGAGCACTAAGAATACCTATTGTTAAGAGTCTGAGGGAAAGAGCTCACCGTGGGTCTTTAATATTAGGGTTGCAATACATGTTACCCAGTGTATTAGTTTCCCAAGGCTCCTGTTACAAACAACCAGGTGGCTTAGACAATAGGTTGGCAACTATGAGGGCTATGAGGCACAGATCTGCACTGCGCCTCTCCTTAGTTCTTGTTGTTTTGCTGACAATGCTACTGCTCCTCAGCTTTCTTGAATGACTCCTAAGAAGGTCTGGCTACACCTTAAGATATCTCCTTGTGTTCCCATGTATGTCTAAAAAGTTCTACTTTGACTGAGGAAACAAGGAATATTGGATTAAGGATGCATCCTACTGCCATAGGACCCCATCTTAATAATTAATCTGTGGACCCCTACTTCTAGCACATGTGGAAACACCACGTTGCAACTTCCTACATATGAATTTTACAGAAACATGTCTCAACCTTAACAGCTAGGCATCTGGCTCCTGGCATTACTGCCATACTCATGCCAGATTTCCAAGTAAAGATATGTATTTTTCTTTTTACCCTTTCAGTTTTTGTTTATTTGAGGATTTAAAATATTTGTTGGTATTTCCTATTACCATCACCAGATTTTCCCTAATGTTAACATAATTGCACTATAATTATCTAAACCTGGAATTCATATTTGTACAATATTATTGTCTTACTCCTACTTCTTAATTCAGATCTGTCCCATTAATGTTCTCATGGTGATGTAGGATCAACTCCAGAGTTCGATGCATTTAGTTTCCTAACACCACATCAACTCTAGGAAAGTTCCTTGGTCTTCCTCACTCACACATTGCCCTGACACTTTTGAAGATCAGTGGCCAGTTGTATTGTCTCTCAGATTTGTCTGTTTCCTTGTGGTTAAATTCAATTCCTTTTCCTCCTCCTCCTCCTCTTCTTCTTCTTCTTCTTCTTCTTCTTCTTCTTCTTCTTCTTCTTCTTCTTCTTCTCCTTCTCCTTCTCCTTCTCCTCCTCCTCCTTCTTCTTCTTCATCTTATTGTTGTTGCTCTTCTTCTTCTCCTTCTTCTTCTTCTTTTTCTTCTTCCTCTTCCTCGTTTTTCCTCTTCTTTCTCATCCTTCTCCCCTCTCTCTTCTCCTCCTCCTTGTTCTCTTCCTCTTCTTCTTCAGTAATGCCACACTAATAATCTTATTTTTTTATTTATTTACTTCTTTTTTCTGCATAATGGGAGAGAGAGCTGAGCATGTTCCAACAGGATGTAAAGGTCAGAGAACAACTTCCAGTCCATGTTAGTTTGGTTCTTTCACCATGTGAATCCAGGAACTGAACTTGTGTCGTCAGGCTTGGCTGTAAGCACTTTTATTCCACGCCAGCCATATTGTGCCCAACTCAGTGAATCCTATCAAGTTGCTGACAATGTCAGGGTTGGTGATGTTAGCTTTGCCCATGTGTTTTGGGTGGTGCCCTCAGTGGTTGTCTCCTGTGCAGTTACTCTTGTCTCTGTGGGATGAATGAACCTCTGGAGGTACACTACGAGACCCTGCTTATGATCACACTTACACATAAGAATTTTGTCACATATTGCTAATACTTGCTTGTAAGAATCATTCTTTAATGATGATTTCTCATTTCCAGACATTATCAACCTGCATCCCATTGTAACTTATGTTATGATATGTAAGAAAAATAGATATATTCTTCCCATTACTATTATTTGGGTTTTAAGTAAAGCCTCTCTTAACTTTATATACTATCAGAAACCATTCTGTGGGCTCCCTAAGACTCGATTCTTGAGTCTGCCCACTTCTGAAGTATCTTCCATGTACTACACAAAGGAAAAAAAAAATCCTTTATTTTACAGTTAAATCTCATGACTTCCCATTAATAGAATCTTTGAAGGCCCAGTGTGCCAAATGCTTCTGGGGCAAAGAGGATGTTTAAATTATTCAAGAGAACTGTTTTTATACAACTGGATATACACATAAAAATTAATGCTAATTACATACAATTTCCAGCTATTCATTAAAACAAACCCCAAGGCATTCCAGAAGTCCTTAGTTAGCCTAATGTTATTCTGGGTGCTTGCAAACAAATCAGCCTTTCTTTAGAAAGGAAAATCCTGAGTTGTACTTCACAAAATCATGTATCCGCACTAGCTGTGAGCATGCCCTTATTTCCACTGGCAAGGCCTCCTTATTTCTTTCTCCCAGGCATCCAGTCCACAACCATGTTTGAAAACCTACTGTGTGTTTACATGCTAGGTTGAAAGTGGTGAGCAAAATAAATCACAAAACCTATGACTCCAGCTTCCAGTTTCATGGGAAATGATCCTGTCTGTAGCAGATGCTTAATGAAAACAACCACAGAGGCACAGCAAGGTGATGCAGGGCAGAGAAGACTCTCTATTTGGATGACCTAAACATGCCTCAGATGAGGAAGAAGGGGTCAAGTGACCCAGAAGCCTGAAAGAAGGGTTAGGCAGTGCTGTGGTTTTAGGAGGAGGACAATTGAGAAAAGAGGAGTCCAGGGCAGGGCAGTAATGGGCTGTACTGGATAATGGGCAAGGTGGAGACGGCGTGGAGACCGGATTGTCCTCCAACCACCTACCTACCTTCTTCTGGCTAAGTTTTAAGTTTTCTTCCTCCACTTGATATTTCTGAATAGTCTTGAATGTGTTTCCTTTTCTAGAAAATCAGTAAGCATACATTCTATAGCCGAAGATAAGTAGAGAGAGATTAATATAATGCTGTGTTCTCTTTCTTTCACATTATTGTTTAAATAGTTATATTATGTGTGTATTTGTGCCCAAGCAGAGATGAAGGGACCACTTTCAGGAGTCAGTCATTCACCATGTGGAGTGCAGGGATCAAACGCAGGTCATTAGGTTTAGGAACAAGTCCCTTTACCTGCTGAGCCATCTCACCAAGCCTTCTTTCTGTCACAGTCAGTGTGTTTGTTGTCAGGTCCCACCACCCTCTTAGCCTTCCTTCTGCTTCCACATTCAGACCTGGATGAGCTGCTAATATCCCAGTCCTTGGAAAGAAAACCACAGCCCCCTATCTATACTGGCCTGTGCAGACAGGCACCAGCACTTGAACTAGAGTAAGACAAGCTGTACCTGTGAAGGACACTTGGAGTTAGTGCAAGAGAATGAAAAATGACCGGCGAACAATGTTTGAGTTGGTTGAGTATTATGGCCATATCTTTTTTTAAATATTAAGTTAAAGTATTATGACCTTTATATCACCTTTCTGTTAAATGTAGGTACAAGAAAATTTTAAGTTATAGGTATGATTCATATTTGCTGTTCTTTTTTTACTTCTTTTAGACGGCATTCACCTATGCCAAAATACTAATAGTGTTATATGCCAGTTGTTTTGAATTTCTTCTTTGGGCACCTGTAGAATCTTCGAGTGTTATTGAAAATTGTAAAGATAGGACTAGAGATATGACTCAGTGGTTAAGAATATTTCTGCTCAGGCTGGAGAGATGGCTCAGCAATTAAGAGCACTGACTGCTCCTCCAGAGGTCCCAAGGTCAATTCCCAGCAACCATATGGTGGCTCACAACCATCTACAATGGGATCCGACACCTTCTTCTGGTGTGTCTGAAGACAGCTATAGTGTACTCATATACATAAAGTAAATAAATAAATCTTTTTTAAAAAAAAAAAAAAGAAGAAGAAGAATATTGCTGCTCTTGAGAGGACTCCGGGCATGAGCATGATGCCCAGAGGCAAGCAGGAACACAGTGTAAAGGTAAGTAAAAATAAATACATAATTTTCAAATTGTGACAACACTTCCTGGAGCTGTCATCGTTAGTGAGGAAGAGCTGTGATCTGCTGAAAACTTCACAAATAGAAACCATTTTCCGATCAGCCATGATTCTAAAACTGATGCCCACTTCCAAATGACTGTTCAGTTAAACTAAAGACTTGAACAGAGACTGTGCCCTTACCTTGAATCCCTACATAATGAACTACAACCTATTTTAGGATTTTTTTTTTCTTGTCAAACAAATAGCTGAGTCTCAGCCAACAGCAACACCCAAGCTTCAGACTATCACAGACTGCCAGACCATCAGACTATACCCAAATAAGGCAAAGGCCCAGCAGCAGGGAACCAAGCTTCTCTGCCCTGTCCCCCATCCCCTTTCCTGTCCTTAAAGTTCCCCTGCCCTCGCAGCAGGATAGTCACTGTAAGTTGCTAATGTGAGCTGCCATGCTGGTGAGGTGTTCTTCAGGATCAGCTAAGATCTATCAAACTTACTATGTCTAAGTTTCAACAGCATCCATACATCCCAAGGGATGGACAGCTTGGGGAAAATTACAGCAGAGGTGACATTAGAATCTAGAAATGCATTGATGTGCCTGGGCTTGGAAGCCTTGGCCCCATATCTCAGGGCTGCCATAGGAAACCTAATGTATGATGGGAAACTCACTGTATGATGGACACTGACATTTCTAGGTGACTCTGTAGACTACACACTGTGGTCTCCTTTAAAGTAAGTTTCCATTTTCTAACTCTTTCCCATAAATCAGCAGGACCAAGTTTGTTGGGACAGGCATGGATCAGCCTGCTTTGCAGGGTGATGTTTTGAAACAAATTGTACAAACTAAATCTTGCAGAAATGTTATTGTGTTGAAGAGGTTAGAATTTAGAGCATGCTTGGCAGATTCAGCAATTGTGCTTAATTACTGATGATTCTGATGAGCTGAAAAGAATCCACCTCTGATATTTAGTCAGCAATTTATGCCAAAGGAATTAATGCTCTGAGAAGGCATAGTATGGGGGAGGGAGTGAAAAATCAAGTGGATTTATCTGGAGATTATTATGTAAATACTGCCGAGGGAGGCTGTAGAAGTGGCTCAGTGGGTTAGGTGCTTGCTGCACAAGCATGCAGAGCTGAGTTCAAATCCCAGCCAGCCTGGCACCTACAGTAGAAAATAGCAGAGACCCTGCCTCAAACAAGGTAGAAGGTAAGGGCTGAAACTCAGTTGGCCTTTGACTTCCACATGCTCCCCATAACATGTGTGTACCCCCCCACACACACAATCACATACACACACACACAGCTACACACACACACAACCACACACACACACAGCCACACACACACACAACCACACACACACACACAGCCACACACACACACAACCACACACACAACCACATACACATACATAACCACACACACACACACAACCACATACACACACACAACCACATACACACAACTGCACATACAACCATACACACACACACACACACACACACACACACAATCACAAATATCTTAGCACTTTTCAACAGAAAAATGCAATGCTTTAAAACAATTTTTTTTATTTATTTATGTTTTGAAACAGAGTAATTCTTTTTTTTTTTTTTTGGTTTTTCAAGACAGGGTTTCTCTGTATAGCCCTGGCTGTCCTGGCCCTCACTCTG
>JADRCD010200093.1:15103-40903 GCA_019843815.1 Montemys delectorum
ACACACACACACACACACACACACACACAATCACAAATATCTTAGCACTTTTCAACAGAAAAATGCAATGCTTTAAAACAATTTTTTTTATTTATTTATGTTTTGAAACAGAGTAATTCTTTTTTTTTTTTTTTGGTTTTTCAAGACAGGGTTTCTCTGTATAGCCCTGGCTGTCCTGGAACTCACTCTGTAGGCCAGGCTGGCCTCGAACTCAGTAATCCACCTGCCTCTGACTCTCAAGTGCTGGGATTAAAGGTGTGCGCCACCACTGCCCAGCTAAACTAGAGTAATTCTAATTTCACTAGGTAAGAAATTATTAGCTCCTAACTCCCCATTGACAAATATACACAAAAAAGGCAAATCTAGGAGTTTGTATATATGCCATGTGTGTGCAGGACTCACAGAGGCCAGAAGAGGAAATTGGTTCCCCTGGAGCTCCAGTTACAGGCACTTGTGAGACACCCAATGTGAGTGCTGGGAATTGAACTCTGGTCCACTGGAGGAACAGTATGTGCTGTGAACGATAGAGCCATCTCCCCAGCACTTAGTAAAGATCTTTGTAACAAACAAATAGATAAATAACAACAGACATTAATTAATGTACATTGAAAAATAATGTACTTGGAAAATACACAGGGAAAATAAAATGAGCAGTTCTCGAGAAGAAATCTCTTCCTTACACGGATGTCTCGGTCTCTTGGAGGCTGATGTCACAGAATGCCGCAGGCTAGGGAGCTAGTTCATAATAAACAGGAATTTGTCTCATGAAGATTACAAAGTCCAAAATCAAAGAGTTCCATCTGACAAGGACCCTCTTGCTGTATCATAACTCAGTGGAAGGCATTCCCATCACCTGGTTAGGAAGCAAGAAAGGGTCAAACTGGCTTTTATTTGAACTTTGAACTTTCTTTCTTTCTCTCTCTCTCTCTCTCTCTCTCTCTCTCTCTCTCTTCCTTTCTTTCCTTATTTATTTATTTATTTATTTATTTATTTATTTATTTATTTTTGAACTGACTTTTATAATAAACCCACTTCTTTCTTTCTCTTTCTCTCTCTCTCTCTCTCTCTCTTTCTTCCTTCCTTTCTTTCCTTATTTATTTATTTATTTATTTATTTATTTATTTTTGAACTGACTTTTATAATAAACCCACTTCATCAATAAAAGCATGACTCGATCCATGAAGGTAGAGACTTAGGATCAACTCTCTTCTCGCAGGTTCTTGCTCTGAGCCCTGGAGCGTTTGCCATTTAATCTTCAAGGCACGGCCTTTAACAGACATGTTTGAACCCTAGCAAGATGGCAAAAGTATCATCAGCCGTATGTGTCAGGGTATGAGAATAATTTGACTTTTGACAAGATGGCCAGAAAAAGCTCCTGCATCAAGGGTACAGTTTATTGCAGAAGGTCAAGCCAGTGCCTTCTCCATTGATAAACATCTCCTGTGATTTATCCTATTTGACTCATTTGGTGGTACAGACATTAGAACTAAGGGCCTCCCCCGTGCTAGCCCAGGGCTCTATGTGCCACTGAGCTACACCAACTCTTCCAGCCACTCTGGTTCCTGGCCTAGAGAGCAAGCCACCTACATAGTTGTCCCTTATCCACTCAGGCAGCTTCTAATCTGTTTTCAGAATTCCTGTGTCTGTTGTTAGTCTAGTTAGCTCACAACCAGATGTGGTGACGCATGCCTGTAATCCCAGCATTCTGTCAGTCAAAGCAGAAAGGTCAGGAGTTCAAGGTTATCCTCATCCACAGAGCAAGCTTGAGGCCAGTCTGGGCTACATGAGAACCCTGTCTCCTAAAGAAAAAGGGCAAAAAGCTAAAAATGATCCTTATGACAAAGAGGCCTATGTGGGGGACACGTATAAGTACACATAATAGACACATTGCTCTCCAACAATCAAATATTAGGGTTACTATGCCTTCAATTCCATTACTAATGAGTGGAAAGTACTGTTAGTGGTAGACAATTTTTTAAATGTCAAACAATTTTCCCCTTTGTGTGTGTGTGTGTGTGTGTGTGTGTGTGTGCTTTTGTTTTTGCTTTTGCTTTTGCTTTTGCATGTCATGATCCACATTTTCGCCATTGCCTAAAGGAATGGCTCACTCAGAGTAAAGCAGAGAACAGAATATCTGATTATAAGAGGCTTGTGTGTCCCAACACTTGATTGCAGCTGGTGGTACTGTTTGGAAAGACTGTGGAGCCTTTAGGAGGTGGAGCCTTGTTGGAGGAAGTGGGTCACTAGGGGTGGGACTTAGGGCTTTGTAGCCCTGCCCCACTTCCGGCTCAGTCTCTACTTCCCGCGTGTAGAGGCAATGTGACTACTCAGGCTCCACCTCCTGCCATTATCTTTCCATGCCCGCTGCCGTGTTTTTCCCACCATGTTAAATTCTACCCCTTTGTAACTGTAAGCCAAACAAACCTTAGGTTGATTTAATCACATCAACAAGGAAGCCTCCAAGATCGTCAGCCTGCAACTGCGACAAATGCCAGAGATAATTTTAAAGAAAAAGGATTATTTTGGCTCATAATTTTGGAGGATTTCTGCCCATGATTGGTTGGCCTGGTTGCTTCTGAGTCGGTGGTGAGGAGGACTGGCATAATGGCAGTGCATGGCAACCTCTTCACATTATGTCCAAGAGCAAATTTTTCTCATCATCTCCTTTGGAGAATACACTCCAAATGTCCAAAAGTCTCACACTAGACCACACCCCTTAAGCTTTGCATCTTCCTCTGGTGCCACTCTGAAAAACAAATCTTTAGCACTTGGTTTTTAGTAGACACTTGGATCCAAACGGTAACAAATCTCTAAACTGTAGCAAATCTCTATCCTAATACGGCAGATGGAGCTGTGAGGTTGTTCACCAGGTAAAGTGCCTTTGTGTAAGCATGAAGACCGGAGTTCAGATCTCCGGAACCAGTTCAAAACCTAGGCATATCGTCATAGAACTCAGGTGCTGAAGGAACAGGGATGGGTGTAGTTCCTGAAACAAGATCAGTGGCCAATGTAGCCAAGTCGATAAGCTGTAGATGCAATGGGAACTCCTGTCACGTAATATAATGTGAAGCAGTCGCTGAAGCTAGAGCAACGATGAGAGTTGCTTTCAGTCTCTACTGGATAAGATTTTTTTATATAGAATGCTGATTAATGCAGAGGCCTATGGCTGCTCAGAGAGTGCTGAGAATAAATGCACAGCCCTAAACAACAACTGTAGCATCCCCTCAAAGGGTCAGCCATGTGAGTCAGAATATCCAACTAAGCCAGGCTTGGACTTTTGAGCTTGGAAACTAAGGGGTAATAAACACATGGTGTTTAAACCATAAGTGTGTGGTGTGCTGGCTAGTTTTATGTCTACTTGACAAGAGCTAGAGTCATCTGAGAGGAGGAAACCTAATTGAGAAAATGCCTTCATAAGAGCTGGCTGTAGGCAAGCAAGCTAATAGGGCATTTTCCTTATTAGTGGCTGATGGGGGATCCTATCTTTGGAGGGGGCCACTCCTGGACTGGTGGTCCTCTATGGCCTCTATGGCTCCTGCTTCCTGATTCTTGCCCAATTTGAGTTTCTGTCTTGGTTTCCTTCAATAGACTGTAACCTGGGATATTATCAGCCAAATAAACCCTTTCCTCCTTAGGTTACTTTGGATCATGGGGTTTTATCACAGCAACAGTAACCTTAACTAAGACATATGGGAATAGAAATGTATAAGGATGTTAAGATCTTGACATTTATGCATGGAAATACTCTGGTGGCTTCATTCCAAAGCCCATGTTTACCAGGGCTACATTATTCCCTCCTGTTCACAAATAGGTTGTTTCATGGTTGTTTTAGATCCCAGCTAAACTCTAATATACAACTCAGCTGGGTCCCCCAGATCAGTCATACAAAAGGACCTTCTCTGGCTTGAATCACACAGCAGAGCATATTATTTTTTCATGTGCACAGAGCTGTCTAGGAGAACAGTGACCATGTGGGTTCATCTCAGGCATATGTGAGACAAGAAATACCTAAGGGACACTTGATTCTCCCTCCCTACAATCGCTGCTTGCACAGAGGAGCTGATGCACTGGTTCCTTGGTGACCTGGGTGACAACAGGACAACTGTACTTCACTTTCCACTTTCTGCAAATTGGCATCAGCTTGTTTTTTCATGCAACAGCCAACTTTATTTTTTATTAATCATTTTATTCATTTGCATTTCAAATGATATTCCCTTTCCCGGTTACCCTTCCATGAACCACCCCCAACCCACCCCTCCTCTCCCCCCTCCCCTTTGCCTCTATGTGGATGCTCCTCCACCCAAAGGAAAGACAGGGACAAAAAATAGAGCAGAGATTAGAAGAAAGGCTATCTAGACAGCTAGGGATCCATCCTATATGCAGACACCAAACCCAGACACTACTGCTGATGTCATAAAGCACTTACTGACAGAAGCCCAGTATGGCTGTTCCCTGAAAGGTTCTACCAGCACCTGACCAATACAGATGCAGATACTCACAGCCAACCATTGGACTGAGCCTGAGGACCGCAATGGGAGAGCTAGGGGAAGGACTGAAGGAGCTGAAGGGGATTGCAACCCCATAGGAAGAACAATATCAACTAACCAGACAGCCCAGAGCTCCCAGGTACTAAACAACCAATCAAGGAGTACACATGGAGGGATCAATGGCTCCAGATACAAATATAGCAGAGCATGACCTTGTCTGACATCAATGGGAGGGGAGGTTCTTTGTCCTGTGGAGGCTCAATGCCTCAGCATAAGCATATGTAAGACAAGAAATGCCTAAGCTTAGATGCGAGAGTGGTGAGGCAGGAGTGGCATCAGTTTTAACACCTCCCATTGTCCTAGGAACCAGAACAGAGGACAACCATGTAGTCCCCAGCTCCCAGAACTGTCTGGGAGCATCACTGTAAGAGAAATGGTGGGCCATTTAGATATGGGACTGTGCATGCCTACTCTCCTTTCACGAAGGCATTTGTAAATGATATGAAACAATTTACTATAACACTAGAAGCAGAAGGTCTTTAAAGACTGGATGAAAACACCCATCATGCATTATAGAGCTCTAAGACTGGAGCAGCATTCCAACGCTGTCACATTGATACCCAGAATCTGAGATTTTCTTCTTTTATAATAAGCTGTCATGAAAACAGTTTTAGTATTTCAGTACTGTGAAGTATTTCTCCCTGTGAAGGTAAATCAGGGAGTGGGAATGTACATGCAGATGGACATAATGCATCTGCTGAGCTTGTCATTGCTCTCATCTCAGTTGGAAGTATTTAAAGAAGTTCAGTGGTAAACACACAATAACATGAAACTAGTGCGGCTTGTTTGTCACATGGTCGGTCATATGCTCAAGACCAAAGGCGCTTGCTGCCCAAGCCTGATGAGTTCAGTTTGATCCCCAGAACCTACATAAAACTGGGAGGTATAAACTAACTCCACAAAATTTTTCTCTGGTGTTCACAATTGCATATGTGTCCAACACACACTAATAGTATTAATAATAATAATAATAATAATAATAATAATAATAATAATAAATAATTTCTTTTAAGAGAAAAACAGACAAATATTAATTCAGCTCACTTTGTCAAGATCTATCAAGTTTGGAACTTTGCTGTATATTTGAGAAAACACAAAGAAACAGACACAATAGTGTCCGACTTTGGGAGGATATTCAAGCTCAGAGAGTGTAGTAGTTAATATTGACAACTTGACAGGATCTAGGTTCACCTCAGAAACAAACTTCTGGACCTGTCTGTGATGCATTGTCTGGATTAGGTTCATTAAGTTAATTAGGTGGCACCATTCCCTCAGCTAAATATGGAGAAGAAGACACAGATTGAACAAGGCCTTGCCTTCTGCTCCCTAACACTGTGGGCACAGTGTGGGCAGCTGCCTCAAGCCCCTGACATACTTTGCTGCCATGATGGAGCAGGTCCTCTGGAGCTGAGTGCCAAAATAAACCCCTTCCTCCTTAAGTTCCATTCATCACAGTGATGAGCCATGCAACCAGTGCAGAGTCACTAAGACCCATCTGATTGGTCTCTTCTACTTGTGGTTGCAGAATTTATTTAAAAGAAAATATCACAGATGAAGAGCCTAGCATAGTGTTTAGAAGTTAAGTAAATGTATCTTAGAAAAGAATGAATGACATAATTTAATCTCTAGGAAGTTCAGCAATCTAACACCAAATCTCATGGGGACTTTCTCACACGTTAATTGTGACATATGCATATACATAACATAAATGTTTGTGATGTCTTAGATCAAACATAGTTGCTGATATTCTAAATATTTGTGGGGGTTCCATGTGTGATATACGTTTTTGGTTTTTTTTTTATCTTTTTATTTTATTTTATTTTATTTTATTTTGGTTTTTTCGAGACAGGGTTTCTCTGAGTAGCCTTGGCTGTCCTAGAACTCACTCTGTAGACCAGGCTGGCCTCAAACTCAGAAATCTGCCTGTCTCTGCCTCCCAAGTGCTGGGACTAAAGGCGTGCGCCACCACCACCCAGCGATATATGTGTTTGTAAATGTTTGCACAGGTGTATACAAGCATGTATGTGGTATATGTGCTTGTTAAAAGGTGTATGTTTGTGTGCATGTGTATGTGTATATGTATGTGCACACGTGTGTATGCCCATGTGCGTGTGCACATAGATATATGTGTGTGTGTGCATGCATGTGTGTATTGAGACTGAATGTTGACATTGGGTGTTTTTACTTAAACACCCTCTACCTTTATTTTTGGAGAAGCATCTCTTGCTAAATCTCATGCACATACATTTGGATAGGAAGGCTGGCCAATGAGCTCTAAGGATCCAACCATTTTAAACATTAAACGTAAAAACATTAGCAATTACAAGTGGCTAGTATTTACAATGACAAGGAAAGTTTCACTTTATCATAAGAATAACCAACTAGTTACAGTTGGTGGTAAGAAATCAAAGACTGATGTTCACATCAGTGCTAACTTGGAACATTATGTATTAGAAAAACAAAATATCCAAAGTCTTAAGACATAGTAAAGAAATGACGCATATGGGCCAGTACGATGGTTCAGTGGGTAAAGGCACTGGCAGCCTAGCACGATGTCCTAAGTGTGACCACCGAAGCACACGTGGTACGAAGAGAGAACAGACACCCCAAGGGTTGTCTTTGAACTTCTCATGTGGGCGTGTGCACATGAGGGCTCACAGTGCACACTCATGCACTCACACACACGCGCGTACACAAAATAAATAAATGTAGCAAAAGGAGCTCACACTCGTGTCAAAAAAACTCAATAAAGGAGAACACGCCAGAAAGACAGGCAAAGATTCTGCTGCTTTTTAAGGGCAGAGTGTTTTCAAATTCCACTTTTCAGCTCTATAACTGAAAGGATTTTAAATACTGGTTGTAAGGAATTTTTTTTTTTCAAATCTTTAAGAATCACTGTAGTAAGATGAGGACTGTGGAATCTGCTCCTGAGATATTCCTCTGACATTGACAGTTGGCTGTTTAGGATGCGACAATGCTGTGTTCCCGTCAGTAGCCAATGAGGTGCGATGATGCCATTTAGTTGTGTTTTTAAAGAATACCGCCTTTTTTATTGCATGCACTCTGTGTGTGTGCATGCATGTTTGTGTGTGTGTGTGCGTGTGTGCAGGCATGCATGTGGAGGAGAGTTTGTGGGAGTAGGTTCTCTTCTTTTATCATGGGGATCCTGGTGATCAAACTCATGGTGACAGGGTTGCAGCAAGTGCTGGTACTCATTTGGTTCCCTGGATAAGCAATATGATCTCTCTCTCTCTCTCTCTCTCTCTCTCTCTCTCTCTCTCTCTCTGTCTTTCTCTCTCTCCCTCTCTCGTGTGTGGGTGTGGATGTTGTGGGTGTATACCCCTGGCTATCCTGGAACTCACTATGTAGACCAGGCTGGCCACCAATGCACAGAGATCTGCCTCCCAAGTATTGGGATTAAAGGCCTGCCCCATCAGGATGGGTAACAATAGCTACTTTTTAAAAACCTATCATATTTTGTGTGGCTTCATAATTTTAATGACATGAAGATGGCCCATTCTTGTAAATAGGTCTTATCCGAATGCACGTGTATAAAGAAAAAAGCCTGGAAGGATGTGGCTACAGAGCACGAACCTCTGCCCAAAGCCTTGCCGTCTTCACTCCACCACCTGAGTCTGCCTGCAAGAAACTATCAAGATGAGGCTTGTGGACTGGACATTGTCTCAGAGATGGAGCAGATGAGGAGACTCATTGGATTCTTGCCTGAGATTCTAGCTAATCCTCTGTTTTAGTTAGGGTGTCCATTGCTGTGAAGAGACACCATGACCAAAGCAACTCCTATATTGGGACAACATTAAGTTGGGACTAGCTTACAGGTTCAGAGGTTTAGTCCATTATCATTAGGGCAGGAATCACGGCAGCATCCAGGCAGACATGTTGCTGGAGAAGGAGCTGAGAGTTCTACATCTTAATCAGAAGACAGCCAGGAGCAGACTGTCCTCGGGCAGCTAGGAAGAGGGTCTCAAAGCCAACACCCACAGTGACACACTTCCTCCAACAAGGCAACACCGACTCCAACAAGACCATGCCTTCTCGCTGGGCAGTGATGGCACATGCCTTTAATCCCAGCACTTGGGAGGCAGAGGCAGGCGGATTTCTGAGTTTGAGGCCAGCCTGGTCTACAGAGGGAGTTCCAGGACAGCCAGGATTATACAGAGAAAACCTGTCTTGAAAAACAAAAACAAACAAACAAACAAACAAAAGACCATGCCTTCTAATAGTGACACTCCAGGGGGCAAAGCATATTCAAACCACCACATCCTCACCACATCCTCTCAGCCATCTGCATGCAATTCTCCCCTGCCGAAGGTTTCAGGAAGCATCAGAGTGTATGTAGGCAGAGATGGGTGAGATCCACGTATGTAGCCATGTGGAAGCCAGCATCCATGATGGGTAAGGAACTTCCAGTGCAGCTGTTTTCTGTTCTCCCATGCCCCCATAGTAAGCTCTCACCGAAGCTCTGTAGATAAGCTCAATAAAACCATTGGTTCTCCACATTAAACTTTGGTGTAAGCTTTCATTAGTTGTTGTTGGGACTATATGAGGAATGGATAGATACTGTCTAGGTGCCCCAAGGAGTATTTTCACAACACATGTATACCACGCTGATCACAATGCAACTTCATGGTAGTAACCTTGGGATGTGAGAATATAACTATTTTTTTAAGTTACATTTATTCTAAAACAAATAAAGTAAGCCATTAAAATAAAGATAATCACATTTAATATTAACAATTTGAAGGATCAATATGCTGCAAGGTAAGCTCATCATAGAACACACAGAGACACTCTGGAAGCCTAGTAGAAAGTCTATATTGCTGGCCAGCAGGTGGAGCAGGAACTTGCCCAAACTTCACCATTCTTTCTCTTTCATGCACAAAAAACACATTCTGATCAACACACTTTGATTAGCAAGAACAGTTAGAGGGCAGCAAAACCACAGAAGCCAAAAAGCAGAGCCAGTACACTTAGGGACTTTCCTGGATCGTGGAACTATGGACTAGGTCATTGATGGATTTGGTCCTTATTCCTGTTTTGGCAGATGCTGGGGCCTATGCGCTGAGCTCTAAGGTCAGAATGGTGCTTCCAACATGGCATCAGTTGTGCTAAGATCTGAGGGCCTGTTCCAAATGTGTAGTATCTCAAAGCAGTGCTTTATAATGTTCAGGACTTCGAAGTGAAGAACCCTGGAGGAGCTTTAGAGCCAAGGCCGTATGTTACTCTGTGATCTACCGATCCTAGAAGCAGATCATAAAACCCTCACTTCAGAGGAACCTGCCCCAGACTCAGGAACAAGGAACAAGGGATATTACATGGAGAGGTAAGGTGAAGTTTGTTTCCATTAGATTGTAGCTTACCACTTCTTTTTGTTTTACTTTTGTTTTTGTTTTTGTTTTCGTTTTTGTTTTTAGAGATGGAGTTTCTCTGTGTAACAGCTCTGACTGTCCTGGAACTCTCTTTGTAGACCAGGCTAGCCTCAAGCTTACAGATCCCTCTGCCCCCTGAGTCCTGAGATTAAAGGTGTATGCCATCATGCCTAGCTTCATAGTTTACCTCTTATGCAGTTGTGTTTCTATGGAGTTGTTCATTTGGTCATTTTTTTCAATGTATTTTTTTCTGAGCCATTGGGTCTTTATTTTTGAAAGTTCCTGGCCTATGTAAAATGTTGTTAAAATATATTCATTTACACTCATAAAGTCTCACCAGCACGATTGCCTAAACATGAGCTGAACAAGGACAACACTAGAAGACATGTTAACATATATGACAGAAAGCCCAGGAATCTCAGCCATAAGGAGGAACTACAGGCAACCAAGGAATGCTGGGAGTGGAAGAGAGAGTCTTCCTCAGAGAAGAACACACAAATGGTTAGCCATTCACAGATGGTCAGCCCTGAAAAATATACGTTCAAGTAACATTATTAAGACTGAGCATGCCAGGCAGTGGTGGCACACGCCTTTAATCCCAGCACTTGGGAGGCAGAGGCAGGCAGATTTCTGAGTTCGAGGCCAGCCTGGTCTACAGAGAGAGTTCCAGGACAGCCAGGGCTACACAGAGAAACCCTGTCTCAAAAACAAACAAACAAACAAAAAAGGCTGAGCAGATTGTACTTATGTATTTGTGTGAATGTGTGTGTGTGGTGTGGTGTGTGTGTGTGTGTGTGTGTGTGTGTGTAAAACAATATGTGAATAAAGAGGCTATGAATTTGAAAGATTGCAAGATGGTATATAAGAGGGTTTGGAGGGAGAGAAGGAAAGAAGGAAATGATGTAGTTATATTAAAACCTCAAAGCATGAAAGAAAAAAACTTAAATATTTAAATAAGTCTTAAAATAAATACATAAACCTGTTGTGCTTTTACTCTTGCTAACTTGTCTTTTGTTACAGAAGGGCCAGCCTTGACTTCAAGATGAGTGAGCAAAAGGTATTACAGACTTTCACCCCTATGAACTCTTTGTAACCTTAGGTCTGCTGGGCACTTGTGAACCTATAATCTTAGTACACAGGGGGCTGAGACAGCAGTGGCAGCCTGAGCTACACAGTGAGATCCTGTCTTGAAAAGAAAGTGCTTGCAAGTTACTCTCCCCATTATCATAATCTCATAACCGACAGGAAACGATTTAAAGAGGACAGGTTTTATATTGGCTTGTAGGTCTTCAGGATCCAGTGCATCATGACAGGCAGGGATGGCGATAGGAAGATGAGTTGGCTGGTCACCTAGGATCAGCAGCTCAAAAATAGAAACCTGGTGGAGCTAAGAAACCTCAGAGCCTGCTGACAGTGTCCCACTTCCTCCACCCACCTCAAGGCCTCACGCTGGACACCAAATGTTCCTCCACGTGAAGCTAAGGGACACATCAGTGTGCGCTTCACTTTCAGACTACAACAAAAACCATGCCTCACGTTAACTGGAGGAAGTCACTAAGACAATGATGGGCTTCTTTTTCTTGTTTTAAGCAAGCTAAGGGGTAATGAAAGAGTAACTGTGAGCTATAGAGACGCCTCGGCAGTTAGCAGCACATATTGCTCTTGCAAAGCATCCAGGTTCAGTTCACCAAATACCCGCTCAGAGGCTCACAACCATCCCTAAATGCAGTTCCAGAGGAGTTGATGCTCTCTCCTGCCCTTCACTGTCTCTTACATGTACAAGATGTACATACATACATACATACATACATACATACATACATATAGGCAAATGCTCATACACACAAAATAAATATGAAGAAATCTTTCTAAAAAGAAACATTTATAATCTATGTTCTTTTGAAAATGTTACAATTTCTTCCAAATTGTGCACTGCACTGTTTTCCCCCCTTTGGGCATTTAAACTTATTTTTGATATTTGCCTTGACTGAAATTTCATAACTCTTACAGTAGAATATGCCCTGAAGGATCTGCTGGTAATGAAGCACCTTTCTGTCTATCTGTAAGAGGTGAGCACTGGGGGTGCTAAGGAGAGGGGCCTTGAGGATTGGGAGTCAGCAGGACAAGGAGCCAGGATCAGGGGACACACTGTAACTGTCATTAAAGTCTAGGGAGAAGGCGACAGTAAAAAGCCACGAGAAAGAATGCATGCATAATGCCGTGTGAACTGACAGGTCGTTCTCAGCTGCTCATGCACAGCACATGGAAAGGGGTACTCTGGCTACAGCACTTCCATGGGGAGAAATAATAGGAGACTTCTTCCTGAATCTGCTCGGCCCCAGGATGCATAGGCCATGCCTATGGGCACTTGATGTCAGAACTCTGCACAGAGAGTGGATAGCAGTTACAGATAGTGATGAGACTTGGATACACTGAGCGTTCTGCTCTCTACATTGAAGCTCTGACAGCCGAGAAATGTGGGAGAGTAGTATTCCCCATGCATAGCCACTTGCTCCTGTGGCAGGAGCTCAACTTCTTCTTCTTTTTTTTTTTTTTAATTAGATACTTTCTTTATTTACATTTCAAATGATATCCCTTTCCCAGTTTCCCCTGGGGGGGGGGGAACTGTTCCCTTTCCCCTCCCCCTGCTCACTAACCCACCCTCTCCTGCTTCCTGGCCCTGGCATTCCCCTACAATCTCAACTTCTTGTTCCCACTGAATACGTTGGCACCTCAGTCCATCATGATAGCTCAATAGTAACTGGAAAATTATATAATAGAATGAAGAAATGCACATTCCTCTGCTTAAAAGGCTTTCACCTGTATACAAACTGTAGTCCCTGAACTGGTCCCAGCCTTTTACTATTTAAAAAAAAATCATATCCATTTAAAAATGATACCATCAATCAGGCCCCAAAACCTTATACATGCTGGTCAAGGATGCCACACACGATTTAAGAAGCCCCAACTTGTTCATGAACTTTCAAGTTTTCTTTTTATTTATTTATTTACTTATTTTTGGTTTTTCGAGACAGGTTTCTCTGTGTAGCTCTGGTTGTCCTGGAACTCACTCTGGAGACCAGGCTGGGCTTGATCTCAGAAATCCGCCAGCCTCTGCCTCCCAAGTGCTGGGACTAAAGGTGTGTGCCACCACCGCCCGGCAACTTTCTAGTTTTCAAATCTGATCTCTACACAAGAACCAGAAAGATTTTTTTTTATTTTAAAAATTTTTATTTCTTTTTTATACAATATATTTTCATCATATCCTTCCCCTCCCAACTCCTTCCTGATCTTCCCTTCCCACCCAATTTTATATTCTTTTCTCTCTCTCAAAAGAAAAAAAAAAAGACTATAAAAATGAAAATCAAAGCAGACAAACAACAAAAAGCATAATCAGTAAAACAAAAATATTAAAACAAGACAAAAACACCCAATAAAAACACACAGAGTCTGTTTGGGTTCAACAACTACTTCTGAGCATGGCCCTGACCACAGAGTGTGGTTGATGTACCCAGGGACAGTCCATTAGAGAAAACTGGGTTTTCCTTTCGCAGTAGGTATCGATTGCAAATAGCTTCTGGGTTAGGAGTGGGGCCCTGTGTCCACGTCCCTTCTCAGTGCTGGGATTTTGTCTGACCTAAACTTGGGCAGGTTTTGTACATATTGTCAGAGTCTCTGTGAGCTCAGAATCATTTTTAAAAGTTTCCTTTTTAAAGATTTACTTTTATTTCATGTGTGTGCTCACCTAAATGTGAGCATGTGCACACGAGACAAGGTGCCTGCAGAGGCCAGAGGCACTGGGTCCCCTGGAGATGGAGTCACAGGTAGTCATGAGCCACCCAAAGAAGATGGTGGGGAAATGAACACAGGTCCTTTGCAAGAGCAACATATGCTCATAACTGCTAAGCCATCTATCTTGTCAAGCTTCAGATGATTATTTTTCTTAAATAAACAAAAAAACCCACATATGAGATAATGACAAATGTGATCATTGTGATTGTTACATGGCTTGAAAATATTCTAAGAGTCACTGAATCATGTTTCAAGTGGGGAGATTTTCTAGTGCAGAAATTCTATAACAGTATCTATGCAAACACAGAAACAAATAAAAACCATTGCCATTCCCACACCTCACAATGGACCCTCCTGTGTCCCTTAGTGTTCACCAGACTGCTTACCACAAACTGCAGAACTGTACCCTTCCTGTGGACATGCCTACCTCTCCCACCACTTTTATCCCACTAGACCAACTTGCCTGCAGGCTTGTCAATGTCTTCACACTGTAATTGTGTCTATAAATCCTAAATAACAGCACTTACTTGGCCCTCTGTGCAAATTCTGTTGTTAGGCCTTGATTATAGTTCCATGGACCCCTGGGAGATGCATTTGGTGGAAGCTTGGTCCTCCATATGTTAGGTTAGTGTTGTTGACAAGCAAGACCTATAACTGGTGGGGTTCCGAGGAAGGTTTTCATGTCAGCTGGTAGTATGCTCTTGGAAGGCGTCATGGGAAGCCACTCTCTCTGGCTTCCTGCTTTGACAGTGTGAACTCTTCTGGCATACTCTTAGCACTGTTGCCCACGGTAGTGTAATAGAATCAGGAAGACTTCTCCATGGGCTGCACTCATGGACTTTCGGGCTATCAAACTGTGAGTTAAATAAACTTCTTAACAAAATAGCCTGTCTCAGGGCCCCAGCTTTACTTCTGTTGCTGTGATTAAAGAGCCTGCCAAAAGCAATTTTAAGGAAGAGGTGGTTTATCTGGCCACAGTTCCAGGTTACAGCTCACCATTGTGGCAAAACCAACTCAGGAACATGAAGCAGCTGCTCATACCCACAGTCAAGAGCAGAGAGACAATGAATATACATATGCCAGCTCATGCTCAGAACACCCTACCCCCAACTCCTACTACACACATAACCAGTCCAGGACTGAACCCCAGGGAACAGTGTCAAGTGGGTCTTCCTACATCCATCAACAGTAAGCCACCCACCTCAGACAAGCCTACAGGCCAACCTGATCAGGACATTCCCTCACTGAGACTCTTGATACACTTGATTCTAAAGTGTATCAAGTTGGTAAGTAAAACTATAGGGATGGAGAGATGGCTCACAGACCAGAACACACACTGCTCCTGCAGAAGACTCATATTTGGTTCCTAACACCCATGTCAAGCAGATCACAATTCCAAGGAACTCCAATGCCAAGGAATCAGATGCCCTCTTCTGGCTTCTCCAGCCATCTATAATCTGATGCACACACCTTCAAGCAGGCACACACGCATGCATATATGCACCCGTACATCAAAATGTAACACATTTCAAGCCTCTTAGAAAACCAAGGTAATATTTGCAAGGTATACGTCTAATCAATTTCTTTCCTTTTAAAAGTACACTCTTGGTGATGAGAATTCCGAGACTAATACAGCTTGCGTGGGGATGTAGGTCATGGGTGAAGAGAGGCCCACAGTTCCAGCATAGCACTGGAAAGCTATAAAGAACGCACAGCTCACTTAGACAGGTGGTTTGAATTGCACCTGACAACTGACTTCATGACAGCCTTTGCTCAAAATCACTTGAGCCTCTGTTGCACCATTTGATCTTTGCCACGGCCAATGAGAAAGGCAGAACAGTTTCCCTTTTGGTGCTCTGTAAGGAGGAAAGACATGAAGTCATTTGCCCAAGGACCTTCTGTTGGCAAAGAGGGCCCCCTTGCACTTTCTTCTCAAAGCCTCAGAGGGGAAACTACAGCCAGAAGCAGAGAGAGGAGACCCCAGAACAGGCTAACATCACATACTCATGTCAAAAGGAGGAGAAAGAATAGATGGTAGAAGAGGTGAAGGGGGACGAGAAGGAAGAACTACTATTGAAAGGCTTTTAAGTTTCGTGAGGAGTTTTGTTATGTTGTTGGAGGAGTCTCGCTATTACCGTATTGTACAGAAGAACTCACTCTCATTTCTAGTTACACATGCCTAGCTTACAGGTCTGAGAGTGGCCTGCCATTTCTCTTCTAATGTACTGATCCGTCCTAAGTATTAGCTCAATGAATGAATCTCCAAGGAGTTCTAAGTTCAAAATGCTTGACATTCATACTAAGACCCACATAGTTCCCCAAAACTATTCTAAAAATTAGATTTTTACATAAATAGCTAAACATTTACTCTCCAAGGCACCTCTGAAATTTTTGATGTACAAATACTTCAGTAGATGTATTATAACAATCTGTATCATGAGAGAGTTCTGTTGATAACTTGGTAGGAGAAAATTCCACATAGACTTATTCACCATTCATGGTTGTGTAAGTCAGTGCTCTGTTGCCATGACAAAGTTGTTTATCTCATAAACAACTTAGAAGAGTGTAACTGGAAGTGTCAGCGAATGGCCAGTTGACTGTATTGTCTTTCAGTATTTGACAGAGATATGCTGGAGAAGGCTGCTTACCTGTGTAGGCAGGAGGCAGAGCTCTTGTCTACAGCAAAACCCAGCTTCTGTGTTTAGCAACCTATGGATCCCTTTATTTATTAGGTCAGTACCCTTGGAGACCAATTGCTTTCTCAAGGCCCTGCCTCTGAGCGCTGGAGTCCAAGTCTTCAACACATGAGTTTTGGGGAGAAAGTTTTAAGAACCAGAATAGTATTTTATTATTAACAACTAAATGATAGTAAGCATTTTTTTTTTTGCATAGCTTTTCTAGTTCCTTGCCTCTGTGTAGCTATATCCCCACAGAAGGCTAGTTCACTTTCCATAACTGAATGTGCTTCAGTTGCTCGTTATTCACCTGCTCATCCATCTACAGGCCTGAACACTACGATAGATACAAAGGATTCCCAGTGTTCTTTAGTGCAAATCCAAAGTGCTCCTGGATTTCAAACCACTCTCTGAATGTAAGATTTCATGATGTTATGTAGTTGTTAGGCTTAATGGACACCACTAAATATCAATTACTTTAATCTTGGAATTACGCCTGGAAAAAGTGAATTTTAGCAGATACATCTTTGAACTGTCAACTGTGTGTCCCAGAGAGAAGTCTTAAGAGTTAGAAGGTATAAAGGGTCTCATACCTTATGAAATTATTAATCAATCACACAAAACACATGATCCCAAACAGCCTCAGTGGTTAGTAACATACTGGCTAGCAAACTTTGGTTTGAGTGCCACCTGCTGGTATAAAATGTAAAAAAATCCCACCGGACCAAATGTGGTTTAATTTCTATTAAGAATATATTTGTTCTTTCCTGACCTAGGCTAATAACTTTTCTTTCATGTTCAGTGCACTTTAAAGTGTGAAGTCCTTCTCTGTTACTATTTGGAACAATAAACTGCCACCACACAAGGAAAACGAAACTAACCTTACTCTTAAAATGGTCTAGTCTAGGACGGGAGATGGCAGGGCCTGCATATAAACATGAAGACCTGTGTTCAGGTCACTGGCACTCATGAGAGCCAGGCACGGGAGCTGGAGATGGTTCAGTGAGTAGGGTGCTTGCCACCTGAGTACTGAAGGTGAGAGTTCAGACCCCTAACCTATACCCAGATAGACGGCAAAGTCTGTGATCTCAGTACTCAGGGGATAGAGATAGGGAATCCTGCTGCTAAACTGGCTGAGATTTATTCTACCTGCTTCATCAAGAGACCCTGCTTCAAGTGGAGAGCTACCAAAGGAAATGTCCAATGTCAACCTCTAGCCTCCACATGCACCCACACATAACACATCCCACATGAAGAATAAGGCCAACACAAAATGAGCCTAGCATCCATGTACTGGGGAGGTAGACAGGCAGATCCTACCGTATCAGTAACAGAGCAACTGAAAAGGACAAAAGCACATGCACACATGAATAAAAACTTAAACAGTCTATTGGCCCTTAATTGCTTCTTTAAAAAATTCCCAGATATTGAAGAAACATTTTAATAAATCATTTTCATTCAGCATGTTACCTAGCTGCTAAAACCATTTTGAATGTATAATGACATACACAAAACAACACACACATTTGTTTGCGCTCATAGCTGCAGCTGGCCTCCAGCTCTGATTCTTTCTGCCTCTGCATTTAATTTTCAGAGGTCCTTGCCTGAACATGGTTGGTGAACTGACAAACAGGTAAGATATTTGAGACATTATAACACAGATAACCAATGTTTTAAGAAAAGATATTTATTATTTACACCACTGAAATAGTCCCTTAAGAACAATGTACAGCATGTTCATTTAAAAGGAACAATTCCCTTCAATACAAGAACTGTATAAAGCAATGCTGTCAACATCAAACAATAGTCACATTACATATTTGCAGGCTTAAGCATTGCAAATGACAGGTATTTTTAATCTTATGGCTAGATGTTTGCCGCCACGGTGTTACAGCGACAAGGACACCCAGCTGGGGTAGGCAGAAATGCTAGCCATGCTTCTGAGAGTGGAGCTGGTGATGGTGCCTTTTTACGACTGTGCTAAGCTGTGCTCGTGACTAGTTTTAGGCAGGCAGAAGTGCTTCTACTTAGCCACCAAAAAGAAGCATATTCTTGTCCTGCAGTGCTATTCAGTCTGCTTGTTACCCTGTCACATAGGGCACAGCCTTACCACGCAGATGCCCTTCATTCTTAAAGAGCACTGACACAACTCCAGCTTCAGGATCTTCCATGTAGACTGCAGTAGAGAAACTCGGACAAGGAAGGACAACTCTTGGGAGTTTTCAGCATAACAAACCAGGTCATTACTTAAAAGCTGGTCTGGGGTTTTTGGTTTTGCTTTTGGTTTTAAGGGGGAAAGCACTAGCTAGTTTGAAGATAGATTTGGTCTCAGACTCAGGCAGCTGATTATACAAGGAGACAAAAGCATAAAAGCATAAGACAAAACTCATTTCCAAAGTCACAAGATGACACTCATAGATATATTTTTCTCCATTTTTCATTTTCCTTTCTTTTCTGCATTTTTAGAGGGTTTGGGAAACACCTCAATAATTAACGCCACAGAACATTTCTTCAAGAGTAAATCAACAGAGGGAAGAAAATTTTTTGTTTTTTTTTTTTAGCACTTTGTTATGATCTTCAAAAAAATACAAAATTAAATTTACAAAGCATTGGAAGAGCACAGCTAGGCAGCCTGGCATCTGCTTCAGTGTCCAGCACAATCGTGGTAATGCCTAGCAAAGAAACAAAGGTCCACAGGTCTCAAGGATCGTCAACTCTGAGTGTAACTGGTAACTAATGTCCTTGCTTCTTTGATAGATACCTGCAGGAAATGAGATAAACTCGTCAAAATGGAATCAGACTAAGCTCAGGAAAGCAATCTATCCCTCCTGCAAAGGACTTATTTCAGTGTGGACCTTTCAAGATGAGTACAATTAGTAATTACTTGTTGAGTGCTATGTTCCTCGATTTCTCAGGCACAAAGGTTAAGCGAGTCGCCAAATCAGCTGCTCAGATGTACAATTAGCCTTTAGAGGTTACAAGCATCAGATACCACACCAAACTAATATAGTCTGATTTCAAAGCATAATCACACTGCCTACATCCCAACGTTAAATAGAATTGTGATTTCTAATTAACTCAGACTTCATCTAAAGATCTTATTTTTTCCTGCATATAGTGAAATAAAAGATACTAAAGGGGGATATACATGCAAGCACACACCCCATACGTGAAATATATTAACAAAACAATTAAACAATAAAAAGACTCTAGTAAAAAACAGAGAAGGCTGTAGCTCAGAGGTGCAATGGCTGTAGAGCATGCTCAAGGTTAGACTCAATGGCCAGCACTACAGAAAGAAATGACTATACCATTCTTTACAACTGTTTCCTCATACTATTTAACAGGATCCACTACTAAGTTAAAATTTCTCACACTCGGAAACTATCAGCAGTGTGGAGACAGAATCAGGTAACAGATGAGTATCATGGTGAAAGCGGCCCTCTGTGTGGCAGGTGTCAAGTATCATTTACCTGCATGACTCGGTCAAACTACTCCATCTTCCTAATGATCACAGGACACTACTGAGAAGTTCTGTGTCAAAGTAATGTAAAAAGCCAAAAGTAGGAGCTGACAAAGCAAAGCGCCTACTGAAGTTTACACTGGGACCAAACTAATATAGTCTGATTTCAAAGTATAACCCTCCTGTGTCTCCAGGTTTCCCTAGCTTCGTCATTTTGATGTTGATTGTAATTTATATTGGACTTTTCCATGGCTATACTTAGAAAAAGAGACCAGAAGATTCTACACCAACATGGTAATCTTTAGAAAGAAAAAACATAAGCTTCTATTTTCTCTTTCTGTTGCTATACACAGAAGTTTCATGCATTTTGAATGCTGACATCCAGACACAACTTAACAGTGTGATAATTAATAATGGTTAACTCCTAGTCAGCTCCATATGCTAGCATGTGTTTGAAATTCCAGTAGCTGGGAGACTAAGGTAGGAGGATCACAAATTTGAAGCCAGCATAGGCCACACAGAGACCTTGCCTTAAAGAATCATGGTAGGAGGAGTAGTGAATTCAGAGAGTAACCCGATTACTGTCCCAAAGTGACTCTCCAGCTCCTCAAGTTCCTACTACTGGAATATTAAAGACCTGAAGGAATGTGGGTTTATGAAAAAGTTAGGAGTTAGAAGAAATATCTTTGAAGGGACTCCAGTAGATTGAAAAAAAAAAAATAGTTTGAGACTTTTTCTACCTTATATAAAAAATTAAGAGCACAGTTTGGCATTGCCAGCATGTTTTCACTCATTTCTCTCAAGAATAAAGTGACGCAGTTAACATTTACCTTTCCCAGTACTTGTGATTCAGCTCCAAGAAGTCGTCAAGCTTGGCTATCTCCTTGAGGTACTGAGTGAGCTTCACCAGTTCCTTGTCTTTATCACGGTTTAAATGAGCCTTCATGAAAGGCCTTATCTGTCAGAAAATGAACAAACCTTATCAAACTTAATCTGGTGGCAACAAAGTTAACAAAAGCCTATGCCACTCCACCATTTGAGTCAGTTACTAACTAAAATAGCAGCATAAGTGACTTTCACACCACCTGAGTTTCTAAGAAGTCGTGAGTATTATTTAAGCTCTTCCACCCACCCACCTATTCTACCTCAGCCTAACTGACAGCACAGCCTCTCCCAGTCTGCACAGCCACTTCTCTCTAGTAATGCTGCTCACACTTCGTTTCCTTCTGTCATCTGAGTGCTTTCCACTCACTCATCTCATTGCCACTGTCTATAAGTGCAGAGCCAGCAGAGATCCGAGCTTGGCCTGAGCACAGCGGGGTTATCTTTATTAGAGGACTCCCTCATGAGCTTTCTATCCTTGTCTCTATTTGCTGTGTGCCTGTGTGTACCATGTGCACACACAAAGCACACTTGCAGTAGTCAGCTCTCTCCCTCCACCATGTTGGTCCTGGGGAGGGAACAACCATCATGTAGGCCCCATTATACACATCTATAAGCTCAGATTATTACACATTCATGCCAGTTTTCTGCCACATTTTGCCATAAACATTTCACTTTGCCATTTATTTATACAGATCAGTTTCCATAAAAAGGGCAGTCAGTTATGTTCTCCCAAATTGTAAGGTTGATGTATTTTATAATATTAATACTTCATTTAAAAAAAGCATTACTTCAAACTGTAAAAGTCAGAAAAACAAACAGAAGTGAGAGACTCAATCTTGACTGTAATTATGAGTTATTTAATTTGACACACTTCTGAATGATTTTCCTAATAGCTTTTCTTTTCTTAAGATCAGCTCAGACATGTTTATACAACTCAATATAACCTTTCACATTTTACATTTAATTCTAAATAAAATGTTTGGGGTTTGCTTCAGAGTATTAGAAGACAGAGGACAGAGTACAGAATGAGCACACTTGCTTCCCATCCAAGCCGACAGGCTACATCTGCAGGATAACCTCTAGGGTTTGCTTCACCACTCCTGACACTTACACTCACTACACACAAAAACCAACTCAATAACTTATAAGGCTTAAGGACCTACTTTGTACATTCCCATCCCTTGTCTGTATTTAGAATCTAACTGGCTAAGTAGTTCAGGACAGAGAAAAGACATCTTAGCACCAGGATTTCCACTTCCTGTGGAAGCATTCTCACTGCTGTCACAGAGCACCTCTGTGCTATACTGTGCAGCTACGTTAGCAGCATCAGAAGCAGTCATGCTCCAGTGTTCTCCACTGCTGAATGTCTCTAGTTCCTACCCAGATTTCAAATGACTTGTGCTAAGATTATCACTGACCCAGGAAACAAGTCACACAGAAGTTGTCCAAATTTTGTTAAATACCCATTACATACATGACTTTGAGCAATTCTTGACTTTTCATCCTAGAATGAAAACCCCAGAATATACTCTATATACACCTAAGCCTGATGGTATAGCCTGCTGCTCCCAGGCCACAAAACCTGTATTTAATACAGGCCACATGTTCCTGTATTAAATACTATAGACAAGTATCTAGACAAAAGGCACAGTACAGTCAAAACACTAGGGAACAAAAAATTTTCCACTCTATTATCTTACAAGATCAATAATAATACTCGTCCATCATTAACTGAAAGATCATCTAAAACTTCAGGACATGCCACAGCTCAGGTTACATGAACTTAAATGAGTAAACTGCCTCACCTTCAGTCCATTTTGCGGATTCATTAGAAAATTTCTTCCTATATCATCAAACATAATGGTGTTTTTTTTGCTGTAGAATTCAGAAAACTTTCCCCAAATAACACCAAGAGGTTTCACCTTAAAAAAAAAAAAAGGTTTATATTTACTCAGTATGTATTAACAGTTCACCCCATCCTAAAAGGAAAGCAAGTTCCTTCCTGCCTGTGGAGCTGCAATAGCTGGTCATCAGGCACCACGTGAGCCTCAAATGTTCACCATTTGGTGCATGTCCAACTCACCTAATCCAACCATAACACTTTATATAACTTCATATGAAGATTCTGGGCAAAAAGAGAAGGTACTTCCTGGACTAATCAATAGACACCTCTCTCAAGACCTTTCACTAGGAACATCTTAGTGAGGACAACTACACAGGCTCTGGAGTTAATAATTTCGGCATCTAATGCAAAATAAATCCATGGCTTTTGTCTGTGGTGTCCCTTCAGTTCTGTCGCTTGAGTCTCACTCTGTGGTCCAGGCTGCCCTTGAACTTGTATTCCTCCAGACTCAGCCTCCGAGCACTGGAACACAGGTGGTTACCACTATGCCCAGCTGATTTTTGTCTTTAAATCACTGACACCAGTGCCTGATTTCCACAGCATTTCATCCATGAACTTCAAAAGCAGCAGAATTTTAATTCCTGGTTTTGTTTTAGGACTTCAAAGGTCTCTCACAGACATATCTGCCAACATTCACAGTTTCCAAAAGTCTAGCACAATGAAAAATGAAAACAATGCTTCTCTATAAAGGGTCACCCGCTCTGCATGAGATGGAGGAGTATCTTTCTAGGACAGTGGTTCTCAACCTTCCTAGTCTTATAACCCTTTAACACAGTTCCTCATGTTGTGGTGACCCCCCAACCACACTATTATTTTCACTGCTACTTCATAACTGTAATTTTGCTACTGTTATGTACTGTAATATAAACATCTGTGTTTTCTGATGGTCTTAGGTGACCCGTAAAAGGGTCTTTCAAAGCAGTCACGACCCCCAGGTTGAGCACTGAAGTCCTAGGAAGATGAGTTCACTAACTATAAATCTGACTTTATTTTGAAGAATAAGTATAAATGAATAAAACATTGAGAAAATGCCTTAAATGCATTTTTAAAAAGCAGCTTTCTTAGTCCGCGGCAGGAATCCCACTCAGTGATGTGAATACTCCGCAGCAAGGAGGAAAACACTGTCCCTGGTGCCTAGGTTCCTCCTTGGCCTAACATGACTTTTTCCTCCCTACGAATTACTATGTTAATTTTGCTAAAAATTTTTTCTAAATTATTTTCTATTTGTTTATTCTTGAAACAAAACTGCCTAATTCCTGAGACAAGAATATAGGAACACAATAAGCCAGAATCTAGGGGTTTGCAGGAAACTTGTCTCAGGATGTTCCATGACAAGACTGTTCAAAGACACCAGGACTGGACAAGACAAAATCCCACATCTGCTTGAAAATTAAGTCTAGCATATGTTTCCCCAAACATAGACTACTTTTTAAAAATGAGTATTCTAACATTGTTGACCACAGAATAACCCGAAAATACAGAAAGATACAAAGGAAATTTCCAAATCAGGTACTAGACAGTCTAATTTATTTATCTCCAGGCTTGTTTTCCGTTTTGTTTTGTTTTTTAAATAAAAAACTGCTTCAGCAAATTCACCACTAAGCTGAAGGGACTACAAGACTCCACAAGGCTGAGGCCTATTCTCAGTGGCCTGCCAATGCCACCTACATACTGCTACTTGAGTCCTTAACTACTGTACTACATCAGTAGGGTAAGCAGATTACAGCCACTGCACCAATCCCAGCTCTCATTCCTAGTCGAGGGCAGTTAGCAGTCCTTTGATGTCTCACTATTATAACCCAGCTGTGCTTAGCATTTCCTGAGCTCTTTAACACTTAGACTGTAATAGGTTATTACTCTACTTCTCCTCTGGTGCATGCACTGAGCAAGTCCTCACATGCTTAGACGACTCATTTTACCACTGACAGCACCCTAGACAGCTCCAGCATGCTAACCTCTCTCCATTCCTAGAGTGTTTTCAAAAGACATGGATGGCGGGTCCCTTAGCTCTCTCTCTAACTATGCCTGTTGCAGGGCCTTGTAGAAGCAGTCACTTGAGGAATAAACAATGATAAAATTAAGTCATTTGTAAAGCCCGATCCTCTTCTCTGAGGTCCTGCTGCTATGTTCTAGGGGTACATGTACAACCTGACCCCTGTACTATAACTCATCAGCTTCTTCTAGAGAACAATGAGTAAAATTTGCTTTGTTTCCAGCACACTTCTTGATAATGTTCAGTTTTTCTCGTCTACCTTGCCTGGCAATACTTCACTGCCATTATCACAGCTTTGACACAGTTCTTTTCTTGATACCTTCAGTATCCTTAACTGCATCATTATAATTCATTTTTTAATTATTTTAAAATTAATTCATTAATTTTTTTGAGATAGGGTCTCATTATATATAGCCCTCACTGGCCTGGAATTCACTATGTAGACCATCCCTGGCCTTGAGCTCAGAAAGATCTTCCTGCCTCCTAACTGTTACAAATCTTTTAAATCAATGTTTCTGTCAATATTCAACTGTCATTTTACTGCTTGTTTAGATGAAATTTTAAATTCTTTCTAGGTTTTTTTTTTGTCAGTTTCAGTACAGAGAGTGCACTATCTAAAAATACAGCCACCGTTCTCAGCAGTCCCAGGCTTACATCAATGAGCCCTCTCCGTGGCGTGTGCACAGTTATCATGGCGGCACTGTCCAGCATGAAGGTAATTTTATAGTTGGCATTTGTGCTCACTCCTAGTTCCTGTAACACAAATGTACATGAGGTTAAAATACAAATGTGGAAAGTGCCAGGCTTTCTGAGCATTCTGTCTGCAAAATTCTCAAAATGCCAATCTTCTACAGCAATGGCAGCTACATTTTGCTACCCAACAGCAAAGTATCTGCTTTGCTGAATTGTGTCAGTGAATAAAGCAGAAGTGGGTTCATTCCTAAGTGACTACTGTAGAAATGAATCACCTCAGCAGCATCACACACCAGAGCAAAGGGTAAAGCAAACACTACTGCAGTGTAAGGGAGGTAAAGGGAGCATTCAGATCAATTCATCATTAAGCAGGGTCACACACACCTCTACTCCCAATACTGGCATTCTGTATCTACTAAAAGACAACCAATAAAGGTGAAATTGAATTCAGTTCTAGAACCT
>JADRCD010200094.1:8280-22161 GCA_019843815.1 Montemys delectorum
CTCTCTCTCTCTCTCTCTCTCTCTCTCTCTCTCTCTCTCTCTCTCTCTCTCTCGTGTCCCTCTTCCCCCTCCCTCCTCCTCAAATGTATTTATGTAACAGGAGGCAGAATTTAGCCTTAGCCATTAATGCCCACTGGAAAGCAAGACGGAAAGATTACACTTGGCATTTCCGCACAATTTTCTACAATCTCTCAAATGTGCTCAAATTGGTTTCATTTCATGTCACTTACCCACCTCAACTCTTTCAAGTGCAGATCAAACAACGAAACACAAGATACAAACGTGTGTTGGAGGATATGCGGGGATTTTTATACCTGGTGGCAACCGGTAGCAGGGGAGAGGGACAGGTTGAGAAGCTCTGATCCGAAAATTCCAAATCTCAAATACTCTAGACTGTGAAACTAGCTGAGTACCTAATACGATGCCACACCAGAAAAATTTGTTTCTATGCACAAAATTATTTAAAATATTATATAAAATACCCTCAAACTATGATACTTGGATTTTTGTGGTTAAACCTGGGACTCATCTGCCAGAGATTCTGTCCTGTGATATATGCAAATATTCTAAAGTGAACTTTAATAACGTCACAGATGATCATTAAAGCCCCCACCTCTGAGTTAGGCGTGTTAGACCTTAATAAGAGCAACTTGGAAGAACTGAAGGCAGTGCCCACCGGCCCTCCTTGCAGGGCTCACAAGCTTAGCATGGCAGCAACCAGACAGACACCATTATTAATTGGGTGTAAGGTTGGGAGAAGAGGATACAGTTCCGTTGGTAGAACGTTTGTCTCATCTCCTAGTTTGCTTTCTATCTGTGTGATATACATCATGGCCAGAAGCAACTAGGGAAGGAACTGGTTTATTTCAGTTTACAGCTTACAGTCCATCATCCAGGGAAGTCTGGGCAGGAACCCGGAGGCAGGAACCGGCACAGAGGCCATGGGGGATGCTGCCTCCTGGATCATTCCATGGCTTGCTCAGTCTACTTTTTTTTTTAACCGTCCAGGACCAACTGCCCAGGAATGGCACCACTAATAGTGAGCTGGGCCCTCCCGCAGCAACCATTAGTCAAGAAAATGCCCCATAGACCTACCCACAAGCCAATCTGGTGGAAGCAGTTCCTTACTTGAGGCTCCTTCCTAACATATGACTGACTCTCCCTTGCGTCAAGTTGGAAAAAAAAATAAATCCACCAGCAGCACACCTGGGATGCGTGAAGCCCTGGGTTCAGCCCCCCATCACTGCATAAAACCATGTGGGAGATTACAGGTAACCCCTCTAAACTCTCAGCTCTCAGGCAATGGAGCAGAAATTTAGATAGTCAAGATCATTATGGGCTACATAGCAAATTCAAAGCCATCCTGGGCTACATGACACCTTGTCTCAAAAAAAAAAAAAAAGTAAATAAAAAAGTAATGGCCATTTTCTTTTTTTTTTTTTTTTTTAAGGCTATTTTTATGATAGCTGTTTTCTCTTTTTTTCTCTCCCCTCCCCCGAGACAGAGTTTCTCTGAGTAGCCTGGCTGCCCTGGAACTCACTCTGTAGACCAGGCTGGCCTTGAACTCAGAAATCCGCCTGCCTCTGCCTCCCAAGTGCTGGGATTAAAGTTGTGTGCCACCACCGCCCTGCTATGATAGCTGCTTTCATACAAGAACTAGAAATTTCTCCTATGACACATGGCTTCATATAGGTCATCAGGACCCCCGATGATGGCAGGTAATGAAGAACCTCTGATCCTAGCTACAAACTTAAAAACCTGTGATGTTAAAGATAAACTGACTTACACTGTGCTCCAGAATGACCATGCACAGAAGGCTGTCAGTGCCATGGCTGCCCGAGTACCCTGGGTCCAGAGACCAGACCTCTCCTTCAGGGCAAGAGTATGCCTCAGGCCCAGACAGGAAAACTCTTTCTTCTGTGACCAAGATGATAGTCACATGCTATGGCAAAAGCTGAGTTTAGAAATAAGTAAAACCAGGAAGTGGGAGAACAACAATTTAAAAGCCTGCTGTTGATGATGGGGGAGGGGAGGGGAACATTGAACCCTCCCCACAGGCCAGTCACAGCTAAGGTCCTGAGAGATTCTCCTGTTCTCCTAGCCACCTCCCAGCAGCACAGGGACGACTCTCTGAGGGAAGTGGCAATCCACTCCATGGAGCCTACCTGCCCAAGGTCTCTCTGCTAGGAAGTGGCAGAGCTGGGGTTGGGTGTGTTTACCAAGATTGAGTTACAGTGAGTCACAAAACCCACGCCATCCCCCACAGGCAGACTCTGTGATTTGCTCCCAGAGTGGAAGCTTCTGCTTGTGCTGTTGTTGTTAGAGGACCAAGGTGTGTGGGTGAGTGGGAGGGAGGGGCGGGTGAGGAAGGGGGCAGAGACACCACCAAAGGGGAAGAGAACAGAACTCCGCTGGTTCTCCCCAGAGGAAAGACACAGAAGTCACCTGAAGCCTTTAACTTCAAGACTGGTCTCTGATGGTCTGACCGAAAGTTCGAGACTCACAGGCATTTCATCCTGGCAGGTGGAACACAAGTAGACTAACCCAGAGGTCCATAGACTAATCCAGGGGTCCACGAGAAATACAGTAAACCATCAATAGATTTTTTTTTCCCTCCCCACCCAGAGATTCCACCTTCTCCGGCCACCTGGTCACTTGAGGAACCACCACCATCAATGACCAGACTAATGAACAAACCATTCACATTCACAAACAGAAAGACAACACATCCCAGGGCAGGGAATGCCTGGGGTTTGACTCTTAGGACCGGACTTCTGGCACTTCCGTTTCTGCATTCCTTCACAGCAGAGCTGTAACTTTGACAGGATCCGTGTTTGATTCAAACGGAAAGATTGCTCGGCCATCTCAGACTGAAAATCATTATCTACCCTGCCAAAGCTTATCTTGCCTCCCACTAATCCATGGAAGACAGGGAACCAGAGAGAATTTTCCTTAACATTGCATAAACCAATCTATTCATGCTCTCCTTCTGATAGAGAAATATTTAAGTCATATGTGTTCGTGAAGAGAATTTTAAATAAGTAAAATCACCCAGCCTACAAGACTTGGATTCAAAATCTTCCTTGGTCCTGCCTGTGTGTTCGCTTACACTGGCCCCTCCACTTTCTGATCAGCAGCAATGGCCTAAACACCCGCAGGTGAGGTTGCCACTTACACCTGCCACTTTGAGAAACAGACTTCGGTGTAAATGGCCCACACAACTACAGGTACTCTGATTAGAAGCCGCAGTGGGAAGAGCCACACCCAAACAAAGGACTCAGCTCAGGGCAGGATGGCCTAACTGGAAAGTCTCCTGCTGTCAATTTTAGCAATCTGGGTTTGTGCCCCGCTCCCAACTCACACAGTGGAAGGAGAGAACTGACTTATGTGAGCTGTCCTGTGATCTCCATGTGCATGTCATATGTGCACTCCTATAAGTAAATAAATAAATCATATTTTTAATGTTTTTTGAAAGCTATTCTACTTGAATTTCATAAATCTCTCCAGCTAACTCCCTTCAAGTTTACCTAGCTTTATTTTTCATTGTTGAACTTATTTTCTGACGGGTACTGTCTAGTATTATTTGGTTCTCCCTCTCCCTCTCCCCCTCTCCCCGCCCCCTCTCTCATGCATGTGTGTGCATGTGCGTGTGGTGTGAAAAGGTCATCAGATTCCACCAGAGCAGAGCTTACACTGGCAGTTCTAAGCCACTCAGTGTTTGTAAGTGCTGGGAATTAATTCCAGTCCTCTGCAAGCAGCAAGTGCTCTTAATCCTGGAGCCATCTCGCCAACCTCTCTCCCGGTTTCCTTGCTTAACTTATGCAACGTCCGGTGGTCCTTCCCAGTCTCCTTTCAATGACTTAGTAACAGAGGTGCTCAAAATAAAACATGGGCTGAGGGACAGCAGTAAAAGCCAAACCAGCCTCTTTGGGGTGTTCTCCCTGTCCAAGGCTGGTGGGATTCGATAGCACCTTTCTCTAGCTTTCTCTAGGAATCCAGGAGTTTACCTGCTGCAGGTGGGAGGTGGGAGGGGGTGAGCTGTCGGGGGGGGGGGTGCGGGAGGGCCGACGAGTTCACCTGCAATTTATTTGCAAGACGAAATGTGACTAACTCTTTCCAGGTGGTTCCAGGCAGCACCTGTTTTACTACAGTCAGTTCATGTCTATGCTTACTTAACCTTGTAGCATAACCTCCCAGGCTTTCCTGGGCAGGAAACGCTGTAAATCCTACTGCATTCAAAAGGAAATGGGGGGGTGGGGCGGCCAGAAGCCCACAGGACTGGAAGGGACACTGGGTCTCGGAAGAGTCTTCAAGAAATCACAATGTCAACCAACACAGTCCTTTCTCTCTCTTCATATGATGAAGGTCAGGGGTCTAAGTTTATTCGGAAAGCTAAGGAGACACCGTTTGTCCCCCTTGGAGTGGCAGGCTTTGCAGCGATTGTTGCGTATGGGTTATATAAACTGAAGAGCAGGGGAATACTAAGATGTCCATTCACTTAATCCACATGTGTGTAGCAGCCCAGGGCTTTGTTGTGGGGGCTGTGACTCTTGGTATGGGCTATTCCATGTATAAGGAATTCTGGGCCAAGCCTAAGACTTAACTTGGTCTGGGAAGTGCCTGCTTTAGTTAGACATCTCATATTGAGGTTATGTGTTTGTGTCTGCAATAAATAACGTGGGTTTAGACAAAAAAAAAAAAAAGAAAAAAAAAGAAATGGGGTTTTGTTTGTTTGTTTGTTTGTTTGTTGTTTTGTTTTGTTGGTTTTTTGAGACAGGGTTTCTCTATGTAGCCCTGGCTGTTCTGGATCTCACTCTGTAGACCCGGCTGGCTTTGAACTCAGAAATCTGCCTGCTTCTGCCTCCCAAGTGCTGGGATTAAAGGTATGTGCCACCACCACCCAGCCTTGTCCTTTGTTTTTTTAAATAGTGGAAGCAGAGAGAAAATGCAAACAAAATCTTTCCTTTCTTACCAAGTCAGGTGTGGGGAAAGGGCAAGACTTCTATAGTGAATAATTTGACCCTTGGTAGGTCACCGATGAGAGAGAGTCACAGGATCTATGAACATGGGAATGCTCCAAACAGTTTTGTTATTTGGGAGGGAGGCGCAGGGTTTAAAATATCCATTGAAATCCCTGGTGCTCTTGGATTGCTTCAGTCCTAATGCAGAGGGGAAGGGTTTAGCACTAGATTTTACTTTAATTTTGCTAAGAAAAATGGTGATTTGCGGGGGGTGAGGGAGTGGGGGGGTGGGCAGTGGTTCTTTTATTTTTATTACTTTGCATCTAGGAATTGATATTTTCTGAAGCAAAAGTGTGATACAAAGCCAGACTCAAATATGATTTAGATTAAGAATACATGCATACAAGACCTGCACAGTGAACATACCAGTTGTCATGGAAACATGGATGGGGGAAAGTATCACAAGGCCCATCCCTATATAAAGAGTTATAGGCATCAATGGCCACCAAGGAAGGGAGACTCCATTTTCCCCACTGATGAACTAACTCCCGGATAGGTAGGGTATCCAGTCCCAAGTGGTGAGCCCTAAGCACAAGTAGCACTAAATGTAATATAAACACGCGCGCGCATGTGTGTGTGCGCGAGCATGTGTGTGTGTGTGTGATAGAAAGAGAGGTCATTCATTGATTTGAGAAGGGATGGGAGGGACTTGAGAGGAATTGGAGTGAGTATCATCAGGTGTAAATGATGTGACTATAGTATACTAAGTATAAGATTCTCAAAAAATATTAAAAATATTTCATATTTTAGTAAACTGCTTAAAATTTTATATGTATATATAAAATTTTGTCTATATACATATATACACATATATATACACACATATATGGGATGACAAAAAGGGTAAGGTAAATATGAGCGAAACACAATGCCGTACATGTCAGAAAAGATCATGATGAAATCCATTATTTTCTATACCAACTTTAAAATTGATAAAAAAAAATACAATTCAAGATGATAGAAAGTTCAAGAGGTGAGAGGCAGTTCTTGCTCCAAATTCTTACTAGCTAGCTGAGGAAAAGGTGCAAAACAAAAGCAATTACAATGAAATAGGAAAATTATACAATTCAAACTGCGTGTGTTAGCTTTGTGTTAATACAGAGCAGTGCCCCTCTTTATTCACAGGGTAGGAAGATAACCTTCCAAGACCACATTACCCTCCCCCCCCCCAGTAGAATCCTGAACCATAAAGAGTTTTAAATGTCACTTTGCCACAACCTAGACTTCCTTGAGAAGGGAGTCTCAATTGAGCAATACTTAAATCAGGGACTGGGGCAGTCTGTGGGGGGGCAGTCTTGATGGTTAATTGAGGTGGGAAGACCCACACTGAGCCTGGATGCCCCATTTCATGGGCTGGGTGGGCCTGTGTGAGAGTGAAGAAAGCTACCCAAGTGGAAGCAGTCAGAAAGCAGGCTAGAATACATGCGTTTGTTCTCTCTGCTCATGGCTGGATATGATCTAACTGCTAGACTTCCTACCTTGATCTTCCTTTCCCGATGGACTGCAACATAGAATTGTAAGCAGAAGAAACCCTGTCCTGTCCCATTAGGCACAGCAAAAGATTAGCAGTGTTACCTCCTCTTAAGGAGGAACAGTTCTGGCGATACACTGTAACACAGTTGCCAGTGCCACTGCAGGGGCTTGCCCTTGGGGGCCATCATTAAACAACCCGAGGATTACTCAGCAGCAGTGTTTTGCTATGCCACAGCAGAGCTGACAAATGCGGCAGCTATGACGTACAGGAGTGCAGCGGAGTGTGTGCACATGCTGGACAAAGAGACAATTCATGTCCAGGGCGGGGAAGAGGGGGATGAAGCAAGATTTTTATCACGTTATTCAGAATGGTACAAGATTCAAAACTTATGAATTATTTATTCTTGGAATCTTCCATTTCATGTTTGTGAACCAAAGATGACTGTAGGTAACTGTTGAAACTACAGATAGAGGCAGGCTACTGCCTACTGCTTCATTCCATTAGCAATGAATTCAGGGAAAGAGATGATGTCACACAGTCAGGATCTTAGTGATCAGCAGGCTCAGCCAAGGGAACCATATTCTACAAAGAGGAGGCCGCATATAGCAGATGTAAAAAACGTCTTCTCCTGTATCTAAAACTAATAGCCTAGATGTAGAGCAGCCCAAGACATGGCAAGACAGGGCGCCACAGAGGGGAGTAGGACTGGAAGAAGTCGACATGGCTTTTGGGGTGCCACCTCCCTTAAACAGGCAATTGTTTTAGGGGCTAGAGAGATGGCTCAGCAGTCGAGAGCACTTGATGCTCCATCATGAGGCCCAGAGTTCAGCTTCCTACAGCAGGAGGGTGGGTTCATAAATGCCTGGAACCCCAGCTCCGAAGGAACTCAGGGTGTCTCTGGCCTCCCCAGACACCTGCACTTACCTGTGGACATACATGCACATGGATGTGTACACACAGACACTAATAAAGTCTTTTTGAAAGAAAGAAAAAAAACTCTATTCTTTTTTTTAAATTTTTTATTAGATATTTTCTTTATTTACATGTAAATTTCTCCTTTCCCAGTTTCCCCTCCAAAAGACAAACAAACAAACAAACAAAAACAACAAGAACAAACTCCTGTTGCCTCCCCCCTCCCCATGCCTGCCACCCCACCCTCTCCCACTTATTGGCCCTGGCACTCCCCCTACACTGGGGCACAGAACCTTCACAAGGCTGAGGTCCTCTCCTCCTATTGATGATCAAATTTGCAGTCCTCTACTATATACATGCTGCCAGAACAATCAGTCCCACCATGTATAGTCCTTGGTTGGTGATTGGGTCCCTGGGAGCTCTGAGAAAAACCCTATTCTTTATAACTCGTCCCATAGTGTGTTTATTGTTTGTATTTACTAAAGCAGTGAGCAGCGGTTTGAATCTGGCATTTTGGGTATTTGAGGAGAAGGAATGAATTCTGGTCTTTGGATCTGGTGACAGATACTTCATGAACAGCTGGAGATAAATGTCATTTTCCTCATGCCTCTCAAATTGGTCTTAAGTCTGAAATTGCCCAAACTACTCACAGACCACAGACCCAGAAGAAAGAAGCTATTTCTCATCCATGTCGTGTGTTCCCCAGGCTTGTTTGAAACGACAGGAATGCAAGAAAGAACCAAATGAGAAGAAGCAGGAGCAGCTGTGGGGGAAAGACACAAGTGACAGGTCCCGGTTTTCAAGCGGGTCGTCATGCAAACAGGTACAGAGAATTTAAGTCTTGTGTGTGTGTGTGTGTGTGTGTGTGTGTGTGTGTGTGTGTGTGAAAACCAGCTCCAAAAGGAACCTATTGGAGCAGCTATCAGTTGGTAAAGAGCTTGCTTCACAAACCTGAGAATCTGAGTTCAACTTCCAAAACTCATTTTAAACAAACAACAACAACAAAAAATCAATTGTGGTAGTGTGTACTTGGGGTTCCAGAGCTGGGGAGATAGAAACAGGAGGATTCCTGGAGATAGCCAGATAGCCTGCCAGAATTGGGAAAACCCCAAACCAGTGAGAGAGCACCCCCATCTCAACAACCCCACACACACAAAAAATAAACCAAGGTATATGATGCTCAAGGTACCACACCCAAAATGTCCACACAGCTAGTTACTATACGCCCGAACAGCTGCAGATAGATAAACGTCATTGCATACACATGTGAACACACGTGGACACGAAAACTAATAAAATAGAAGTTTGTTGCAGAATTCAAAAGGCAAGGGCAAGAAAGACATGTGACAGGTACTCCCATCCTGGATGCCACCTGTCATGCTCAAGCCAAGGCATCCCTTGCTGCTCTTGTCCCTTGGTGGTGAAGGACCTAACATTCCTGGTCCAAGACAAGCATTGATCTTAGAGTCCGAGGAACTGCTCCTCCGCAAACTCAGCTCCATGTTTGTGGCTTCTGATCTAACCTTGAGCTCCGGTGACTCTGGCTTTACTTTACACGCAGAGAGAGAGCAAAAGGCAATGAAAACTACACATATAGTAACTGGCAATTGTTTAGGTATTTTTGTGTAACATGAAAACAGGAACAATGTAGTATTATAGCAATAGTCTAGTGTTCACAGTCGTCAGTATGTGAGTGTGAATACCATTGCAAACTGTGTATAGCTCATTTCATTTTCATAGATACATATATGTCGATCTACCTACCTATCTAATGTAAGCATAGAGTTTTGTTTTGTTTTGTTTTGTTTTTGAGACAGAGTATAATGTGTTGCAGGGTAGCCTCAAACAGGTTAAGCCAAGGCTGTCCTTGAGCTCCTGATCATTCTTCTTCTACTTCACAAATGCTAGGATTATAGGCACATGACACCACATTTGGCATAGCATATACATGTAAGACATATAAATGGCATGGTGGTACATACATATAATCACAGCACATAAGAGACCAGAGAATCAGCAGTCTGAGGCTAGCCTGAGCTAACAGCATCCCCACCCCAACCCTAGTTTACTTTTTATTAATGGGATAAGCACCATGAGCAAAAGCAACTCGGGGCGGAAAGGGTTTGGTTCATCTTACTGTTCATCACAAAGGGAAGGTGGGGCAGGAACCAAAGCAGACCTTTGGAGGGGTGCTCCTTACCGACTTAGTCTCTCCAGAGCTCACTCAGCTTTTTTATAGCATCCACCTACCCAGGGGTGGCGCCACCCACAATGGTCTGACCCTCACACATCAGTCATTAATCAAGAATATGTCCCCAACAGACTAATCAGTGGAAGCATTTTCTCAATTGAGGTTCCCCCTTGCCAGCTGACTCTAGCTTGGATCAAGCTGACAAAACACGAACCAAGGCTCTTTATGAAACCACACACAAACGAACACACACACACACACTCATACACACACACACACCTTGGCCACATTACAGATGACAACTTGCTTCAAGTGGTCCTAAGGAGTCCTAGCTACAATGTCATAGGCGGTTTGCAGTGGAGAGGGCATTCGATCCCAGACGAGCTGACCCCAGAGCAGCGTCTCCTGTTTAAGGTCTTCTCTGTCTTAAGTATTTTACTTATCCTGTGTAAGAGCTCAAAGACCACAAACTGCCTCCAACCCTGGCTGTTAGCAAGGCGGATTGATTTAAGGTGAGTAAAATACCCTTTATGAATTCTTACTTAATATTTTATGCCTGAAACAGACTCCTGAGGAAGGATTGTCTCTTTCCTATCAGAGGCATGGATCTCTGAGACAGATCTCGGATACCCAATATCAATCAAGCTCTTGATTCCTTCTTGAATCTATGATGTTCATACAGTAGTTATTTAATGTTCAAAGGACACCTTAAAATCATCAGTGATTGATGTGTATGGATGTAGCTGTTTATCTGGGAGAGAGATATACTTCCTATTAAGGGGTATAAAAGCACACGATAAACTATCCCACCTAGAGTCTGAAGGTGAAGGAGACGATCTCACCACACTGGCAGATGCCAGAAAGCTTCGCCTGGGTCTCTTCCTGCTGGTCAAGGTCTAAATATAAAACCTGCCGCTGCTGACACCATGGGAGTGAGGTTAATCCAAAAATTAAAGCTGGTTTGGTTAGAGCAACATATTTTTAGCACTAAGATAAATTCTGGCACTTTTTACACTTAGAATAAAAAACTAAATCAAGGACGGATACAAAAGCCGTGATGTCATTTGAAGGCAGGCAGCAGCACTTAGCAGTTCCTAGACTGGGATTCCCAAACAAATGGACACCTGGTCCTGCCGTTTCATACACCGGGTCACACACCAGGTCACACACCAGGTCACAGCCATGATTCCCAAGAGACAGTGCACACGCCTCATACAGAGGGTCACACACCAGGTCACAGCCATGACTCACAACAGACAGTGCATGTGCCTCTCTGCCAGCACCATAGGATAAGCTGTTGTCAGATGCCTGCAGCTCTTTCTTTCACGATAAAAATAACCCTTTCAACCACGCTCGCACCAGCCTCAGACCACTTCCTAACAAAGGGTGTGGCTGTCCCTTTAAAGTAGTTATGTAAAAGTGGCTTCTGTTGTCACAGACTACTCAGATCTGATTTTCTAACTCAATTTTATATTTAGTTATACCTAACACAAAGTAACAGCAGACATCACATAAAACTAACCATTTTTGCTGGGCAGTGGTGGCGCATGCCTTTAATCCTAGCACTTGGGAGGCAGAGGCAGGCGGATTTCTGAGTTCGAGGCCAGCCTGGTCTACAAAGTGAGTTCCAGGACAGCCAGGGCTATACAGAGAAACCCTGTCTCAAAAAAAAAAAAAAAAAAAAAAAAAAACCTTAGCCATTTCTATTAAAAGGCAAGGCCAGGAGACCAGGTATGGTCCCACACACCTTTAATCCCAGCACTCGGGAGGCAAAGACAGAGGATCTGTGTGAGCTAGAGGCCTGTCTGGTATACATGGCAAGTTCCAGGCCAGCCAAGGCTACATGGTGAGACTCTGTCAGGAAAAAGGATGAGGAGGAAGAGGAAGAAGACGACAAAAACAGGGATTTCCATGTCACGTTATTCCACCATGCCTCTGAAACATACTTGCAGATCAACTTTAATTCCTCAAATAATATTTCCGAAGACTTGATCTTGCTTGTATAGTATCTTCAAGGTTCCACATTCCCACTGAGAAAATGAATAGAATCTGAATTTTCCATGGTGGTTTGCCCTTCTGCTTTACTCTAATCATTTGAGACACTGGGGATACTACGACATTTGATTCTAGACACGAAAGAGGAAGAGCAGCATAGGAAAGGCGGTATTATTGATGTGTGACCTGTGTGTGCTTGAATATCATCCTGCTCTGCTCTGCTACCAAAAAAAAAGAAAAAAAGAAAAAGAAAAAGAAAAAGACCATGGTCCCTTAAGGGACTCAAAGCAGATGCAAGAAAAACTCCAACCTCAGGACCAAGGGTTCGTTTGAGCCATTCCTTGGACAGCAGTCCAGTTGTTAGCGCCTCAGCCAGCCCTGCAGTACCTCCGACCCCTGAGGGAATGCATGACTTATTAAATAAGTCTCTTCCTGAAGGTTACCCAGTGCTAGGGGGTGCTGGACCAACTCTACCAGAGACTGAGATAAGAAAGAAGAAAGCTGGCATCTCCCCAAGGAGAACCAGGCCAGACAGATCCAGTTTCCAGAGCCCAGCAAAACATCCTTGGTCAATCAGAAAGGGGCTGGAAAAAGATACAAACAAGCAAGATCTTGTGACCCAAACAACCCCTCCCAGGGTACAGGGAGGTTCACCCAGTCATTTCCTTCCAGAGATTGCAGGGTCTCGAACTCTGGGTAACGTTTTACGTCTGATTTGGGAAGGCAGGTGTATCCCCTGATTGAGTGGATAGTGGGAAAGTCAGTTGTTCAATTCATGGAAAATTTTCTGATGTTCTGTCATTCTTTGAAGCTCGCCATGACCAAATTTGACACTTGTATCTCGGTTGTCATCATTGGCTCCTTTCTTAACCCAGACCCCACTGTCCCACTTGTGATGAGCTTGGAACAAAGGAGGCTTTACCATCGAGCAATGGCTCCAGTGTCAAGCTATCATTTCCAGACCCCTACCTCCTCGAGGTGAGCAGATCACCTTCAGTGGCTGCCCCTGGACACACCTCCTTTCTATAACCAGACGTTCTCTAGGTCTGCAAAGGTTGGGCTTAAGTCCAAAGTGAAGCAGTCTCTGTCAAGCCCGTCGCTGAGATGGTCTTTAGTGAGGTGCCGCCCAAGTGCAGAAAACACAGCAAAAGGTGGTTCCACCTTTTGTCTCCCTGTAAGTTTGAGCAAAGGGCCTCAGTCCTCCAAGGGGACACTTAGCATATTATGCTTATCTTGCAGGATCATCGTGAGAATGAAGGAATGTTCTGAGAGATAAGCTAACATTAAATCATGTATATAAACTTCCTTGTTAGCCAATTCTACCACAAATGATGCCCCAACAGGCATCAATGAAGAAACAGGTTCTGTGGCTTCTAGAACATTTTCCTTCACCTCTGCCTCATGTCCAACCACATTTCTAAAAGCCAACGTGACATCACTTCTCATAAACCTTTCTAGAGGGTTAGAGGACAACATCGTGAACTGTTTGAAGCAATTAGAATTGATCATGGAGATAGACAGTAGCCTCTGCATATCCATCTAGAAGCTGGATAGTTATAAATCAGTGTCTATAGAAGAAGAAGAAGTAGCCCTTACCTCCACTAGCCCATCACAGCTGCTTGACTGATACAAACAAGCAAGAGATATATTCAGTATAAATTGGGTACTGAGATATATTGTTCTCTCTAACCTTAATGGAGAATAGCCAGGACCTGATTTCCCCATAGATGATGAGGGAAATGACTTCTTTACCTGGGATGACGTGAGGGGCAGATCAGGGGGATGCTGAGGGGAGGCAGCAAGCCTGCATGAGGAGATGCTGTGTGAGCCTTCCTCGTCTTCTGGATCCCATATCCTTGGTCAAGTACTGGAGACAAGCAGTCTCTGAGTATCCTCACTAAGAAGGAAGATGGGACACGCCTTTAATCCCAGCACTTGGGAGGCAGAGGCAGGTGGATTTCTGAGTTCGAGGCCAGCCTGGTCTATAGACTGAGTTCCAGGACAGCCAGAGCTACACAGAGAAACCCTGTCTTGAAAACAAACAACAAACAAAACAAAACAAAACAACAACAACAACAACAACAAAAAAAAAAAAACAAGAAGGAAGATGGAGCAGCTGGAGAGAGGGCTCAGTGGTTAGGTGCTCTGCCAGAGGACCAGAGTTCTGTTCCCAGTACCTACATCAGGTGGCTAACAACCACTGATCTCCAACTTCCAGATCTGTAGGCACCTGTACATTCATAGTACACATGAATGTACACACACACACACACACACACACACACACA
>JADRCD010200096.1:0-11272 GCA_019843815.1 Montemys delectorum
TAAGCATACAAGTGGCAGTGTGATCTTGGGAAAGATAACCTAATTTCTATCCCGTATCCCATGTTAAACATTTGGTGCAGTAGCCTAAGGGTCTGTAATCTCATCTTGCCCTTGATAGACAGAGACAGGAAGATACTTAGAGCTCTAGGGCCAGAGCAGCATGTATGCAGCAGCCAACTAGAGAAATCCTGTCTCAAACAAGGTGAAAGGTAAGGACTGATGCAAAGGAATTTTGATTTCATTATGCACATGTGTACAAACACACAGCAATACATACATACCACATGATACACTTACACACACACACACACACACACACACACACACACGCACACACACATATCCCAATATACATACATACACACACACCAAACACACATATGTATAGCATATCATACACCTACATACATATACCCCAACACACATACACATGCACTCACCACATGTAGTTCACAGATGTCTGTGGAAATACACACTTATCTATACCACATGTCATAGAAACTTGTACTCACACAATAAATGTTGTTGGTAAAACTGTAGATCCATATTCAGAAACATACAAATAGGTTATTGTGTAACCATATATAAAATTCAACTATAAATGAACCAAACTTCACGTCTTTGAAAATATTAAGATATAAGCAAAACGTTTAGGGAAATTTTAAATGGTGCAGATGTTTTGATTAAACTTTTCTGCTAGTTTTGGTTGTGTCTCTAGGACAAAGATCTGAGGCAATTGGATTATATGGAAATTGTTCCTGTAAACATGAGAGAGTGGTGTAGAGGTGGTGCTAGCCAGAGGAGAAAGCCAGTCTTGCTATGAACAGTACAGGATCAGTTCTGGTGGCACCTGGAGAAACAGTGTAAAAATCTGCTGCAACCCCTGACTCTCCACCGGACCTCCTAAACACAAGTTACATTGATAAGATACCTAAAGGCTGTTCCAGGAGTATACCTATTTTTTGGTGTTTCCAGAGTATATGATTTAGGTTAAAAGAAAGACAGTAGGGATGAAGTTGCTATCATTTGGATCTAGACAGCCCATTGAGACTCACCTATGACAGGATTAATTACACATTTGATGTTATTGGGAATGGTTGAAATTTAAGATGTGGGTAGAGTGGGACATTTTCATTCATTGAAGGTTTGTAAGGAAGCAGATCATGCCATGCCATTCTTTCTTCCTCCTCAATTCGTCTTTCTATATGAGCTGAAATGTGATTCCTCTCTATCAGGCCCCCACTGTGATGTTCTCTGTCATCTCAGATCAAAAGCAAAGATACAAACAAATACGGACCAAAGTCTTTGAAGCCAAACCGTGACACCCCCATCTCTTTATAAGTTGATAAAATTAGATATTCTGCTATACTATTAGAAAGCTGACTCACATTAATGTTATGGATGACTAGGATATAAAATTATAGGAAAATATGGGATATATGTTGAAGGAATATTAGCTGGCTATTAACATCAGCTGCTACAAAATTCCCATGTATAAAAACAGTTTCTGATGTAAACTGTTTTACAGGTATATAATTCAATTCATTCTCCATTCATTTCTTCCTGTTTGACTCTTCCATTGTACATTTTCTCAAACACCCAAGAATTAATAGTTCCCAACAAAGAAATTGCTACTTAGTTTTACAGGGTGAATTTATGGTAAAAGAACCCTGTACATGTTCTACACGTGAAATGTCAAAGAAGACTATCTTTATATTTTAAGAAGAGATCAAGAAAAATAGAAATAATTTAAGTCTCTGGGACTAATTCTTAGCACAAAAACCCTTTTGAGTGAAAAATATTACTATAATCCAGTTCATAAAGAAGGCCTGTATTAGACTATATTTACCAAAGTAACCAAGTCATAAGCTGTGGCCCTGATGAATTCCCACAGCGTTTTTAAGAATTACCTTTCATAGGTATACTCAGGGCTCTACTGGGCCACAAACACTGTAATTAGTTATCAAGGTAGTTTTATAGAAGTGATACTTTTTATTTGGAGGAAAACTTTTACTCCCTTCAAGAATCAACAAACAGTACAACATCAAATAAAATTGGTTTGTTGTGCTAGACGTCTTGCTTTTTTTATTGCTCAGTTACTCCCATTAGGGGACTCCCGGGCTGTCTTTTGTTTGGAAAGGGCTATAGCCCTGACTAGTAATTCCTACAGTGGTCTGTCTTTTTGTGTGCTGATGGAGCAAGACTAGAAAAAAAGAAGATATATTACTGAGAGGCCCTTTGACCCCAACACCTAACTGTGCTGTTGATGACTACTGTGGGTTTGATTGAGGCCACAGATATATCCCAGTTACTAGTGAAAAAAACTTTATGAGGAAAAAATAGTGTTGATATTGAGCCTTGCACTTTATAACAGTGAGGAGATGTCTTTTAAGGACTTGATCTCATCATTATCCTCTGAGTCTTCCTAGTTAGTATGGCTAAACTTAGCATTTTGTTTAAGTATGCATACCCTTCATTTGAGCACCCACTCAAGAATCAGGATCTGGGAGCACAGAGCCCTTAGCAGCTCTGAAAAAAAATTCCTGCAAAAGAACTGGGAGGAATTCCAAAGAATGAGTTAATTTTATGAGTAGAATATATGCATATATATTCTGTTTCAACATAGAACTAGTTTAATTCTCTTCTCTTATTTTTAAATATTACTTCCTCTTCCACTTAAATGTCTTTGTTGAAAACACCTTCTGAATTCTGTAGGTACCTTTTGCTGATATATTTCTTTCTTTGTTATCTGTTCATGGAATTTATTGCTTTCAGATTTATTACAGAGAACCTCTATCATCGTCTTCAGAGATATATTTCTTGCCTAAACTAGTAAGAGGAAGAATAAAATACCAGAAAATACTCTTTGCTTCACTACCAGATATGATGGGTTTTTTCCCTGTGAGATAATACTCAAAAGAGTTTTGCTATTTAGATATTCTACAGACATTCAAAATATGTGAGAAAATACCTAACTAATAGTTTCATAGCAGATTTGGCAAAATAGTAGGCAAATATCAAGAAGCAACAAGAGCTTATATTCTTGAGATTAAGATTCAACTATTCTTAAAGTTAGATCAGGCTGTTGGCCATGAATGAAGATGTTAAGGGCCATGGCATAGTATGGATGTATTTTAGGGTCTGTTTTGTGTCTCATATTCTAGACTATTTTGCTCTTTCTCTTTTCATGTATGAGAGGAATTTATTTTTGAATCTTGATATGAGGAAGCATCAAGGTAAGAAACTGGACTTTTAGGAGGAATTAATATCCCAAAGTGACCACACACATTAGACCAGGACATGAAGAACAAACAACCATTAGCAGAATACAGGATTTTTTGTTTTAAAAGAAGTTAGATTTCCACACAGGAGAAAATACAGAGACAATCCTCCCTCCCAAAAAATAACAAAAAGATCTTCAAATATGTGATAACTAGCTACTTTTAAGGTAGAAATGTGAAGTGAATACTCTAGGACATGTGTGTGGGCTGTCATTGTCCTTCATGGAGCTGAAATTTTGCAAGAGATAAGAAAAATGAATGAGTACAGTCATTGAGAAAAAAATGGTGAAGGAACCAAGAGAAAGAAATGACTCTACTGCTAGATCCCCACCCATGCTTATATAGGCATAACCAGATTCTCAGAATAGGTGGCCAGTTTTTATGGATGAAAGCACACAATACAAAGATCCAGAGAGGAGAGTATTTGGTGAAGGAAACATCAAGATTTATTGAACTGGAAATGACATTGGTGGTTTGGAATGTTTTCTTCATGAATTATAAGGGAATGGAGAAAAGATCTATCTGATCAGGAAGAGAAAAGACAGACTATCTATAAAATGCCTTAGTTATATAAGGATTCCAGAATTAGGTTTAAGAACATACATGATTATTTGTTCTGTCAAGAAACTTAATCCAGTTACTTGTCTGAAAACATCAATAATTTAAATCATCTAAATTTCTGGATGCATTGATTCTCATGTTAAAAATTACAGTACAGAATGAAACAATTAGAAAATATTAGAGAAAAGAAATCTATTCTGGGGAAGAATTGAAGAACATTCTGGAGAAAGAGTCAGTAGAGTAAAAGGAAGCTTAGTTTAAAAAGCATAAGAAAGACATACCTTACATGATTTTCACTGAGGAAGCAGAAAGATCATCAGAGCCATTGCCTATGGAAGACACCAAGGGAACAACACTTTCTAGATATGGCAGGGCTAAGGTACTTCTCAGCTCACTGATACTGGGGCAGCATGCACAGGGCTTACATAAATCTAAACCAGATATGGTTTCAACATCAAGAGCAGAAGTGTATGCAAGTCCCCATATCTAATCCAGAAGCTGTATCTCTAATTGACAACCACTCACGAAGGAAAAATTAGTTTTCTCACTGGCTCTATAAACCACACTTAAGGCCAGGCCCCATGAACATCAATGGATGGCTAATACAAGACTAACTCAAGGGAGGGGTATTTGTGTCATAATTCTTTGTTCGGATAGATTTTTTTGTTTTGTTTTGTTTTGTTTAGTTTTGTTTTGTTTTTACAAATTTACAAGCCTTTTGCAATCTATTTCCAATTTTTATGATTTTTATAGAATTGCTCTGTATGCAAATGTATATGTGTTTCTTGTGGTTTTTTCTTTGCTTCATTTTTAAAAGTTTTGTTTGTCCTATTCTGGCTTGCTTGATTTTAGTTGTTTTCTCATGAGAGTGAGAGAGAGGTAGAAATAGAGAGAGAGAGATTATTTGGATTGTTGGTAGGATCTGGGACAAATAGGTAAAGGGGAAGTATTCAGAACATATTATATGGAAAAATATTTTCCATAAACATTTTTGAATGATTCAATTTTACATCCCAGTCACATTGTCAATTTCTTTCACTGGAAATGAGGTGTATGTAGGTGAAAGTATGGGGGAACGCAAGTTTCATTAAGAATTAACTTTTCATTTTATAAGGTTTGGAATGGGGTGAGAAAGTTTGAAATGCAGAGAGACCCTCTATCAGGATCTGTGAACTGGGATGTTTAAAGCATTGAGAAGAATGCCGGCATCAATGCAATTTGTTATAATTCTCAAGTGTACACAATCTTGAATTATCTGAGAATGGAGACTCAATGAGGGATAGTCTATATGACCTTGGTCTTTGGACACATACATGTGGGTTTCCTTGATTTTGTTACTTAATATGGGAAGACTCACTGTAGTTGGCTCTATTCTTTACGAAGGGGATTTAGAACTTAGTAAAAGCGGAGAAAGTGAGTTAAGCACTACCTTGCCCACGTTAATTCACTATGTTTGACCATGGATATAATGTGACTAGCTGCTTCAAGTTCCTTCCCATTGTTTTGACTTCCCTATGACAATGGAGTATAACCCAGAGTTGTGAGCCATACACATCCTTTCTCCCCTAAGCTGCTTTTGTCGTGGTAGTTTATCACAGTGACAACATTAAAGAGAAGTGACTACTGGAGAATGAGGATATGAAATGCTGAGTGTTGAGTGTTGAGGAAAAGTTAGCCTAAATCATATTTATATGGTGCAGAATATTAGACTGTCTTCAATTCCTTTTCTGATCATCATTAATTCAAATGTAGCCATGAGATTCTTACCTTCCTTCTTCATTACTTCACGTTTTGGGTATGTGATTTTACAGATTCTCACACTGTATGTTACATCACAGGTTCTCAAACAGTAATGGCTGAGAGCAAGGGACCTTCTTTATAATTCTCTAATTTTATGACCCATTTTCTAAATTACAGAATAAAAAAAAAGCTTATACTGTAGAAAGCAGATCCCAGCTGTGAACACAGCATCAGTTATGCCTCACGTTGGTTCATATCGCTATGGAAACCAGAAGACAGTCATCCTTGAAACAAATGTGTCTAAAAGACAGCCAGGAAGTTCTTTGACATTCTAGAGTTTGCAAATTGCTTATTACTCTTCTCATTTTGGGTACTGTAAAACTTTTAGCGAGACTCCAGGAATGTACTTCCTAGGGCACTAATTGTGCTGTTAAGAAAAAGTGGTTATATCTGCCTTAAGTTTGAATTATTAGAATTAAAGTGTCCATTACAGTTTCTGCCTAAGCCCTGTGGGGAGAAACAGTGCTCTCTGCGAAGTTACCTCTGTTCAAATCATTCACTGGGGGTATGAAGGAACATTACCTAGTTTATGACTTCTGTTGTAAGCATCACCCTGGAGTGAAATAAATGCTTTCCTTAGCCTCTCTCTCCCAATTTGTCTCTATCAGACTTTCTCTCTTTGGAGGGTATCAACTTACTGCAATTTATTTCCTTTGTGTTAAGCCTATAACTATACTATACTGAACAAGCAGGGGACAGCAAAGGTTTATTCAAATGAAAAAGTGTGTTTGTACTCTCTTAACCAGGTATTTTGCTGGAATCTGGCAGTGACTTCAAGCATACTTATCATTTCAGAGAAGGTAAAAGTAGAATGGAGATGTCACTGGAGTGTCAGATATGAATGATATTTCACAGGAAGAATAGTAGGAAGAATAAAACTAAGGAACTTTTGTTTATGTGCTAAGGTAAGCAGTGCAACATAAGAAGAAACTGGAAGCACACCTCGGAAGTATGAGGCTTACATAATTTGCAACTGTTAAGAAATAACACGATAGTGAAATATTTTGGAAAATTATGTTCTCAAGTCTTAAGTATGATAATATATTAAAGATAAAGAAATTCTCTCACTACATCCACTTAATTAACAGTTAAACAGCAAGTTTGTTTAGGTACAAAAATGGTGAGGATAATGGAGGCAGAGTGGGATATAGCAGGTTGTGAGTATCTGACTTTATAGAGAAACTGGTGTTAGCTCTTCTGTGAGGAAATAGCAAGTATGGCATGTATTCAACACACAGGGACAGAGTCTGGGTAGACTTATGGCTCTCCAAATTCATCCTTTGAGCTATACTCTAGAACGCGGTGTGTTTCTTCCACAGGAGCCAAAATAATGTCCCTTGCAAGAAGGTGGCTATTAACTGATGTTCTATCTAACGCCTTCCTCTCTGGTGACAGGGTCAGTATCTTGGAGGTGTCATTTCTTACTGTACCATGTAGAGACTTACATGTGGAAGGAATTTGGATACTCAATGACTAGAGTGGCTGACAAAGGGAATTATGACAACTTAGGAAACATATGAAGAATTAATGTGTCCTTTCTGTATCACCCCATTTGAGGACTCTTAAATCTATAAATGTAAGACACAAAATATTCCAAACATCCCTGTACCCCGTTTCATCTGACCTGCATAGTGTCTCCAATTACTTCTTTTGCAAGTCATATTCACTCATTGTGATTCTGTCATCTGTTACTCTAGCTATTGCTGTCTTGTCTTTGATACTCTCTGACCCTCTCAGATCTATGTTCATGCTATATTTTTGGCCCAACCAACGACTCTCTGACTCCTAAGAATGCTCTGGTTCACTTCATCCAAAAATGATGTCTTTCTACAGTGAATATAACCTGTTTATTGCTTCAATTCCCATGCTTTACTTCAGTGTTTTATGATGAATGTCATACAACATTTTTTTTAGAAGATTCTCTGCTTTCAGAGAAGATACATAGCTCAGGATGGAATGATTCTGCACAAGTTGACTGTATTTCTCCCCTCAACCCCTGGCACATGAGCTAGCAATTAGGAGTGTTCACAGACAAGAAGTAGCTCTTAGTGAGGAAACAAATACAACATAGCAATCTTAAAAATGCATGAACAAATATTAGCTTAAAACTTTTTCACAACACCCCTTGATCTTTCACCTCCTATCAATGGAAAAGTTAGCAACACACAGATAAGATTAAAGTCATGTTGTCTTGTCATGTTTTAATCTATGTTATTTTCATTGCTGTTAACAGCCTTTGGGAAACACAAAATACTGTGGCAGTTAAGCAACAAGCAATTATCCTGAAATAGCCACTTGTTACACAGCTATTCATGTCATGTAATATTTGGAGGGGAGCATATACATTAGGAACTTTTGGCTAAGCATTATTTCCACACATTTTACCAAAAAAAATATGAACCAAAGTCAGTAGACACAAAGGGCCATGGAACCACATTTTAAACTACTACATAGTAACTCATGAATCATTTCTATAATACCTTTCTGTTGCTTAGTACTTTTTGATTTCTACTATATAATCTATAGAAGTTGTTGTGATAAGGCAAAACTTTTGTAAGTGTGTACTTTATTTCTTATTATTTTATACTAAATCTATAATTTGTTTGATGTATGTGGCCAAAATTAAACATTTTCACTGATTCAACTAATATACCTCTTTTCATCTATCACTAAAGTTATAATTTTAATTCATCACAGTAAGGAAAGTAACAGAGGCAGGAGTTTTTTATATCATATCCACAGTCATAAACATATGAACACTTAGAAGAAATGTATGCATGCTTATGCTCTGCTTGTTCTTTATCTTTCATTCATTCTAAGCCCAGCCTATGAGATGGTGTTGGCCATGTTCAGGGTGGGTATTGCCACCTATATTTACAATATTAAGAAAATTTCCCACAGGCCAGCCTATTCCAGACAACTCCTCATGACTTCCTCTTCCTATGCTATTTTACATTTTCAATTAGAAAATCCAACTAATAGACATAAGTACAAATAAATACACACATATGTCTTGGTATTACATCACAGATTTATCACCATGAGTCAGAAATGAGTGGGCATTAAACTTACAGAGTTAAAATTCTAAAGCTGCTGAAGTCAGTGACTTAAAATTGATGTAAATTGGTTTTATGCTTCTTATTGTGTGGGCCCCAGAAACTATTTATTTTCTCCACTTTAAGATACAACAACTAAGAATGAAAAGACCAAGTTTACCAAGTTAGAAATTCATGTTGTAAGACAGAATTCTTCATATATGCTAGGAAACACTGAACTTACTTGTAATTTTTTTTTTTTAAAAACACAGGTTAAAATAAATGTTCATAAAAGTTGCCATTTACAGAAATATTGAATGACAATGGCCCACATATTCATATATTTGAATGTTCTGTTCCCAGTTGAACTATTTAGGAAGGATTAGGATTTATGTTCTTGTTAGAGAAGTTGTATCACTAGGGGTAGGTCTTGAGATTTCAAAAGTCCACATCAGGGACAGGCTGAGTCTCTCTCTCTCTCTCTCTCTCTCGCATCATGTGTGTTAATCAGCATGTAAGCTCTTTGTTCAAGCATCTTGGCTGCCTGCCTTCTAACTACAATGTTCCTTATCATGATGCTTATGAACTAATGGTCTCTAACTCAGAGTAAGCCACTAGTTAAATGCTTTCTTCTACATAGTGCCTTGGTCATGGAATCATGGACAAGTAACTAGTAAGTGTACATGGTGAAATCTTTGTCCACACTTAAGCTTATTCTCTCTGGGCCTCTTCTTCATTTTTGGAATGTGTTAGAAAGGTTGCTAATCTTGATCTGAGATTAAAGATGGAAAAGTTCTCACAAACCGAAGCCACCTTTATGCCCTTTCTGATTGGACAATTTAGCACTAAATAGTCACCCCTGAACAGGTGGCTATAATTAGGCTGGAAAAAATACACAAACTGGAAAATTTTTCAAAAACAAAGGTGATGACTAAGTTTGCATGGTAGGGTGATGTGAATCCCTGCCTTGACAACCACTTTTTTCTTTTTAAAATTATCTTCCTCATCTTGAAAATCCTCCCCACAGTATTTTTGTCAGTTTCCAATTTCACTTATTTTGATGATCCATCCTCTGCTCTTTATCCTGCAAGATTTACTATTCAATAAGTTTATAACCCTTAACTATGTATTTTCCTTGCTCAAGCAGCCTTGAAAAATGTAGATCTTTTCTACAACAGAAATATATGAGAGGAAAATATAAATAATAACTTTTTCGGATGCGTCAACCAGAGCACTGCTTTGTTTATGTAAGTGTGAATAAATGCATGGAGATATTCACATGGACTCAGAGATAGGAGTGGTCAACCTCACATTCACATCAGCTTGGGCATGTATACACATACACACACACACACACACACACACACACACACACACACACACACTATACTAAACAGTCATTTTCCGTAGAGAAAACTACCTTTTTAAAAAGTGGAGTTGGTATTCTCCAAATTTTACTTTCAAAAGTTTTGAAGGTACAGCTTTGAAGGTACCTTCATTTATAACCAAACAGAAGATTTCTGATGGAATTATCCAAAGTACATTAAAAGCATAGATCTCTTTTATACTGAGGCAGAGTCTCTCACTGAACTGGGAATGTTACAGTTTGAGTATTTTATCTAGTCAACTTGCCCTGGAGATCCCCTGTTTCTGTATCTTGAAGACTTGGATCACAAGTGAGCTTCCACACTCAACCAGCATATTTTGAATGTACTGGAACTCAAACTCCAGTTTACATGATTTACTTACTTTACTCAGAATGGTGTCTGAGGGCAAGAAAGAATTACTTGGCATGATGGCTACTATATAGTAACATATCTAGCAAATGACAGGAGAACAGAGAAGATTGAACCATAAGAGGGGAGAAAGACAGAATCTGTGGAGGTGAAACTCAAGAGAGGGACAGAAGAGTATGTTAGACATACTGTTCAGCCAGAAATCCCTTAATGCAAAGGACCTGTTGAGTGCCTTTGTGTATGGAGAAGAAAATAGCGGTTCATCAATTTTGAGAGTCTTCATTGGCGCAATGTGCATTCTTACATCTGTGAATGTGTTGGCAGGTGTTTGAGGGTGTTCTCTGCCTGAATTCCAAGAGATAAATAAGAACCAACAATGCTGGAAAGGTATCAGTGTCTAGTTCTAACAGTGTTGTTTATATTTTAAGACATTTGAATTTTAAATGACAATAAACCAAAGAATATTAGAATTCTGGCATACTTTTATGGGAACGTTATCTTCAACAGTAATATGAAAATATATTTGTAAAATATTGTTTCTCATCTCTATCAATAAATAGCTACAAGCTTTTGTATAAATTTAATTTGGACAATTTACTAAATCCATTTTTCTCTTTATTCAATTGAGTAAAAAAGATATTTTTAATATTTTTGAGAGTTTATAATATATATAAGTATTTATAAATAGTACATTAATTATTATTATTATTATTTTTGGTTTTTGAGAGAGTATTTTCCTGTATAACCCTGGATGTCCTGGAGCTCACATTGTAGACCAGGCTGGCCTCGAACTCAGAAATCCACCTACCTCTGCCTCCCAAGTGCTGGGATTAAAGGAGTGCACCACCACTGCCCAGCA
>JADRCD010200098.1:0-23361 GCA_019843815.1 Montemys delectorum
TGTGGTCAATGTCCATCCTTTAGGGTTTTGTGATCTCTGTGAACTTAATCGTGACTTAAAAATCATAGCTCCTTTGTTAAATATGATGAATGATCTGTGGAGTCCATGATATATAATACTAAGTTTGAAAGATGCTTTTTTCGGGGGGGTATTTTTTGATCCATCTAAAGGGCAATTTAAAAATTCATGTGATATACTGCAGAAAGACTCATAAAATTGACATTCAAAATTCATTATATAGAGCCTCTCAGTATATATTAAATTTCAGTTGCAATTTAGCAGTAGAAAATTTCATCACATATTGAGGACCCACAATATGTGACTGGAATCTCAAGTCAATATTCTAAAAATTGCTTTTTACATTTCAGGCATGGCAATGTCCCGTACAGAGTTGTTTCTGTGTTGACTTTCCAGGGTAAATGTTTTGGTTTACAGAGTAAAAACGAGACACAGGATGAAAGTGCTGTTCAAAGGAGTATGCACTTGATTTTTCAAAACCGTTGTTTTATAACCAGAAATACAAAAGCAGACAAACAAACAAAAATAATGATCAAAAGATATCAAAGAAGAAAAGGGAAGGGAAGAGAAGGGGAGGGGAGGGAAGGAGAGGAGAGGGGAGAGAAGAGGAGAGGAGAGGAGGGGAGAGGAGGGGAGAGAAGAGGAGAGGAAAGGAGAGGAGAGTGGAAGAGAGGACAGGATAGGATAGGACAGGACAGGACAGGACAGGAAAGGAAGGGAAGGAAAGGAAGGGAAGGGAAAGGAAGGGAAGGGAAAGGAAGGGAAACAAAAGGAAAAAAAATCAAAGGACTCATTTCTATGTGACAGTTAGAGAATAGCTGGGGCTATGTATACTAGGGTCTAAAAGAAAATAATTCATCGCATTTGCCTGAACACCTTTTGTGTAAATCATGTTAAAATAAATCATGTCAATGTCTATTGAAGGCTTACAACCTCCCGAGAAAGACCAAAGTTAGTACCTAAAGTTACTAGTCTACTGACTTCTAAGCTTATATATGCTTTTTGTTCTTGATATATTCCTTTAAAATACTTCCTGCAATGAAAGCATTGGTTTTCCTGTTGTCTTTCTTTTACTTCTTCACCTGCCATGTGTTTTGCCTGAGAGAACACTGACTCCTGTGAAACCTTCAATCTTATCCCTGCCCTTGACATTCCATTGTAAAAACATCGTTATGTTCTTTTTCATAAATTATTAATAACATGAGGTTTTCTAAGAGTTTATATGTTGGAAACTCATGTAAACACTTTTCTCTGCATTCATGAAGAAAACAAATGTGTGACCCGGGATATCTGAATTGTTGGATCTCCTGGATTTGGAATTGTGGGTGGTTGTGAATCCCTCAAAGTAGACACTAGAAACTAAAACCAGGTAAGCAAGAACAATAAATGCCCTTTGTTGGGCCAACTCTCCAGTTCCTATTTTCTCATATTCTGAAATTCACTGTTAAATTTGCTGTTCAAATTGATTTATTATTAAGTTTTCATCACCTGTCATTTATCATGGCCTTAGAAAACTCTTACATCATTTATTTTCTTTAACTTGGACTTCAGCCTGAAAACTGCATAGAATAGATGGCTGGTGTGATGGTAAATCCCAGGATGTCTGGGATCATCATCTTTGCCCATTATCCTGAACTAGTTATTAACAGTACCCCCCTTCAGTCTTAAAGTGGTTGGTTTATGATAACAAATTATCTGTTTGCCCTTCTCAAGGCTTATTCTTTGTAGCTTAACTGAAAATTTCTCAAACTGGCATCCAGACAGATGGCAAAAAGACTTTTCTTTCAAATATTCATGAGTATTTGTTCTCCATATATGCACAGGCTACAGGATGAGTAATTGACTTTGGTCATTTAAAACTTAGTAAGATTTTTAAGGCCAACAAATTGAACTCCTTAATTGCAATATTAAAGTCATCATGGGATATCTGGAATTTAAATCAATCTCTGGAAATTTATTGTCCATCAAAGTAATTTAATCTTCAGAAAGATACTTCGATAATTAAGAAGATCAATTGAATCACCCCTCAACAGAAGTGTATCACATTCACACCAATCCCATGGATATGGGCAAAGAAAGTAGAGATTATTCCCATAAATAAGCATTAACAAATTCTAGGAGAAAGTTCTTCAAAAGTAATTGACTTAATTAATTCATTGAAGTGTAGTTTCAAAAGAATTGATCTAGATCAGAGATCCTCTTCTGGTGGTCAGTTAATCACTGTAGACAGTATGAAGTCTCACATTATTCTATTAACTGTACATCTTTTTCTCACCAGTCTTTTGCCTGATGTGAAAAGGATAAAATAATAATTATAAAGTAAAATGTACTGAGCACAGATGTTTGTTGCTGTCAGAATAGCAATTAGGGCATTTTGATTGGAAACTCCTATAAAGTAGTTGGCTGAACATTTAATTGTTAGTTCAAATAATTGTGCTAAAGGAGTTGGGATGACCCATTAGAGATTAACCTTGAATGGTGGTCCATAGCTCCCTTTCAGTGTTTTGAGGCTCAGGTTTCAAACCTGCTTTGAATGTTGGCATTTCCTTTGAATTTTTTCCTCTTTAGTACAAAGTGAATTCATAAAAGAGACAAGAGAACACTAGGCTCAAAGAATAGCCTCATTAGGATTCCATAGGCCTTGCTGCATGTTAGGATTCCATGAAGTGAAATGTCTCAAATTTGTAACAGAAATCAACTATTTTGCTCAAGCCCCATGATAGGTTGCAGGTAAAGCCTTAGAAAGAAGACAAATTGCTCTTTCCACTGGGAAAGTTACTTCATTTCATAGGACTAAGATGTGCCCTTAAACTCGAGACAAAATTCCATATGATATACTTTCGGTCACTTTGTATGTTGTTCTTGTAAGATTCCTGGGGTAAACAGAGAAGCACTGCCTTGGTCTCACAGGAAAGCTGAGAGGATGAGAGGAAGAAAAGGAGAGAATCTTTTATGGTTATAGCAGAAGCCATTCTAGTGCTCAGGCTGTCTTAAAGACAGACATGTGCTTAAAGAAAGCATGACAAGACACACATGTTCTATTAGTGGTGGGTTTCATGTGTCATGATGGAGATCATACCCATAAGAAAAGGTTAGTACTTTGTGAAGACTGACATTAAGTCTGCTGCAATTCTTCAAGCTAATCACCTGTATAACATCCATTTTTGAATAGAGAGTAGAATATTAAAAAGCATCGAATGTCATCTTTTGTGTGTATATGTGTATGTGTGTGTGTGTGTGTGTGTGTGTGTGTGTGTGTATGTGTGTGTGTAAAAGCCAGTATTCAAAGCAAATCTTGTTACTATGAAAACACCAAGAAAGCAGAGATAGCTTTGGTTATTAAACCACAACTTAATACATATTTAGTGTATACTTACTCCCTACACCCCTTGCTATATATTCTTTGGAGTAATTGAGAAATCTGTTCCAGTCATTCTTCCAGAAGATGACTGTCTAGTGGCAAACTACAAGAGGTAATTCAAGAGACCAGACATCATTACCCCAAGATAAGCTCTTCTTGACATAAGGGTAATTTTGAACTGCTTATTTTGAGAAAAAAAAACAGACACAGAATGAAGAGAAAAAGTTATTCTTTTCTAAGTGAAATCTACTGCTAAACCCTCTATGAGACTGTGCCATTTTGTTTCAGAAGGACACTAACTCTCAGAAATGCTTATCAATGACCATTAGCTTAATGACAAGCTTAAACCTGCTTGGCAAACTTCACTCTGTTTCCTGTACTTTTCTTGATTACCCACTAATTGATCTCCTACACAGCCATGATTTGCTTTAACTGAAAATCATGTTTAAATTTAAATTCTTAATACTTTCTGAGAGTTACTCATTTTGTTTGTCCACGTACACACGAGAAATAGATGTAAAATGTCTTGGTTGTCAACTTTACTGTATTTATAATCATCTAAAAGCCAAGTCATCAGGGGATTTTCTTGATCGGATCACTTGAGATAAGAGAACATACTTCAAATCTAGAAACTTTGAGGCACAAACTCCCACCCTAAACCTGAGCCACAACTTCTGAAGGCTGCTCACATAAACACACATAGCAGATAGAAATATTTGCTTCTGTCCTCTTGCCTTCATTCTTGCTGGGAGTATATGTATTCTGTTTCTGGTATAAGAATCAGTTACCTTGGGATTCCAACATAGAATGAAGACCAGAAACCCTCTAGGAATCCCCTGGTCCTCTAGTCCAAAATGAGGGCTGCTGACACATCCATTCTCATGGGTTGCATAACTATCAGATCCTCTGACTTTCAATTCAGAGACAGTCATTTGTCTACTCAGATTACAATCTATAAGCCATTACTCTAATTACTCTAATAACTCTCTCTCTCTCTCTCTCTGTGTGTGTGTGTGTGTGTGTTTGTGTGTGTGTGTCACACACACACACACACAGAGACACATAGACACACAGGAACACATGTATGATTTATTAGAATACATATATAAGTGGGTGTGAGTGGGTGTATTCTATTAGTTCCACTTCTTTAGAGAACCTTGACTAAATGTAGATACATTACTGTTTGTTTTTATCTTCTTCTATAATTATACCTTTTAATGGAAGAGGTATGAAAAGAAAGGGCAAAATAACTTTTCCTCCCCTACAAGTCTGTATTATTAGGTTATAATATAAGAAATTCACCCAAAGTAGGTCCTTTCTACATCTTAGAATTTTAGTACAAATGATAAGATATGTCATCAGTTGAGAGGCTGAGAGATGAAAGAGTTTTATTCTTGGACCAAAGTAGGAATAGTGGGAGTATAACTTTCCCATCAACTTCTCAACCCTTTATCCTATGAACATCATAGAAAAAAATCATTGCTATGATTCAAAGCAAATCAGAGAAGAGATGGTCTAAGAAAGGAGAGGAATGCTCATCATTTTGCATGAGTTAGATGAGAGTTTCTAGGAACTCAGGCCTTGCCTCTTTCTTTCTTTTCAGTTGTTCCTTAGGAGTTGTCCACTCTCACTACACTGGAGGGATTCCACTGTGCAGACAGATGGGATTATATGAAAACTAGACGTGAGCTGGCTCATAACATGCATTGGTTTCACCAGACCACATGCAAAGGGAAATCTGGCCTTCATTTATCCTCCTTAAAAAGGTAAATAAGATACATGGTAGTTTTCACCAGGGCAACAAATACTTGAGGTATGAGTTGGGTCAGGGTTTGATTAACTTATGGAGTGCATTTGCCTATTAGGAATATGTTGCAGTATTTTCTCTGTCCAATCACATTAAGGCAGTGACAGGCCTGAAACTGGATAGGAATAGGGAGGAGGAGCTAGAAGTTTGAAAGTGAGAGAGTGAGGAGGGAAGAAGGGAAGCCAACATTGAGGTAGATGAACAGGAAGATGACCTGGATCCCATGTGGTTTTAAACAACCACAAGTAGCTAAGATTTTTCTCAAGGTTATTATTAGGGTAAAGCATTATCTTTATCAATTGGCTCTGAAATTATTGTATTGGCATCTTGTAAATTGTGATCATATTGTTATATAAATCTTAATGGATAATTAAGCCTTAAGATTCATGTTTCTACCGGGTAACTAGGTGGTAAGATGACTGGTTGTGAGGTGTGTGGGGAGTTATGAATTTGCAAGCTGTGAGAGAATAGCAGAACCCTGCTGGGACATAGTGTTAGGCCAGCTAGTACCTGCACTGGTCCAGCAAAGAAAGAGAGATTGAGGGGTTATCATTTTTAATATTTCCCACACCAGGAATACTGCACCAAGAGGTAAAAGTAGAGGTAAGTTAACACTAAAAGAACTTGGATAAGATTTGGGCAAGGGAGGAGAAATGTGTGAGTGATGTCATAAAGCCAAGCATCAGAATAGCTGTTAACAAGAAAATATAAAGCCTAGAGTAATTTTAAAGAATAATTTGAAAGAATTCTTGTTTTAGATAAGTTTATAACACCAAATACATGTGAGAGGAACTAAAATTGTTATTTTAGATAAAACTAGGAGGAAGAACAGAAGTGGTTCTACATGGGGGTCACAGAGGTCAATTGTCTGTCAAGTGACATCTTCCAGTCCAACTATACCTATTAGTTATAGGTAGGTTTCCAAGGAAATGGATGCATCCCATACAAGGCAACTGACATAGTTAATAAGTGGTCCAAAGCCACTTGCTGTTGCTATGTTGCTTCTGATTCCTGCACAGTAAGAGCAAGGGAAATATCACAGAAGATGCCCTCACAACTCCCTTAGAAGGCCTTGGAGGAAGAAAGACTTCAGGTTAGTGTGATATGTAAAGCCATACCTTAGGAGATATGGCCTAATACTGATATTGCCACCACTCCAAAACCTTACTGTTGAGTCCTTCCCAGCTGGTGACCAGTCTTGAGTATATCCTTCAAATATAGTGTCACCAAACCAGGCTTACCTCCACTTCCTACCCAGAAAGCCAATCCCTGCCCCTAAAGAGTTTTGCATAGACAGTATAATTCACAAAGCACATAAACTTTAGGATATTGGTGCTTCTGAACTAGCTTTGGCTTTAAGGGTATTGATGAGACAGAAGGAAAGGTAGTCTAAAGTTTAAGCAAAGATGGATGAAGCTATAGGTAGTCTGTGCATGTCAGACAGACATCATGACTCTGTCACAAAGAATGGGCTGGGAAGGTCAGTCTTCTTTGTGTCGAAGAGTTTGGGATCATGGATGAAAGAATTTATGATGAGCACTGTTTTATTTTTTTAAAAAATGGAGGTATGTGTGCTCAGAAGCAAAGCAGGCCACATCACAATATTGTGGGACAGTTGGGGTCACCACATTATGTTCAGGCATGCTGATGAGTGAGTAAGATTTAATGGGGATAGTTTGGCCAGTTTTAACTTTATAATAGTAAGATATATGACAAATTGTAACTCGTGTCCTTGCACATGCTTACTCTCTGTAAAAATGAAATGACAATCCAGCCTTTGTCCTGGCTACAGTAACCATGGCAACCTTCTTTCAGAGATGATGCCAGGCATCCAGCTAAGAACGGTCTGTCCCTAGCTAACAGAGCCCCCAGGGACTAGGATTTCTTACATGTGGAGTGAGGAATATTACAGGGTGTACTATCTGAGAGTCAGAGAGCATGTCTGCAAGATATTGTTGTAAAGCATCTCATATCTTCAGGAAACTATTGAGGATAGACTCCAACTTTCACTGGGCTTGGATTCTTCCCTCCAGAGTCCCCGCTATGCTGTCAGTTTCTGAGGCTGAAGCCGCAACTCTTTATGCTGTTGCCTATCTGTTATCCATGACACTAATGTCTGTGGTGGAACATTTTGTAAAACTACCTCTTACATCTAAGAGACTGGAACTTTTGCTGGACCTCGCTGACTAATAATACATGTTGGTATATATTAAGACTTAGCTTGATATCCTGCTTTGCTTTTGGCTCCTTTATTTTACCCATCTTTAAGAGGACAATGTAACAGCTAAACTTCTTTGCCTTGGATTTTAAGTGTAATCAGCTTTTGCTAGCTAAACTAATTCATAGCTTTAATCGTTATACTATGTATTATTTCATACTCCTTATATAGATAGCAATACATATATATATATATATATATATATATATATATATATATACAAAAATGTATGTATGCTACAGTAATCATTTTTTTATTGTAAACAGGTCAAAACCAGTCTTATACAAGTCTCTATAATAAATGTTGAAAAGAATTTATACATAACAGTTGATATGATCTGTTTGTAGTATTAAGTTCTTTGAGGTCAGTTGAGGTTAGTTGAAGTAAATAATTTATTCCCTTGTAAGACTCTGTTGAATATTTCCACAGAGTATCTTATTCTTTGCCCATATGATGCTTTTAGTGGTGTTCCATTAACACAGAACAAATCCCTTATAGGGATGACTCAGAGACGGGAATAAAAACTCAGATGTCAGGAAGGTATAAGGACAGATACACAGGGAATAGAGACAGGACACATAGGTACAAGAGACAGCCTGTGAACAAGCCCAGAACCACAAACTATACAAAAAGGGAAAACTGGAGAACTCAAACTTGGACTAACTCTTGGTAAAATTGTTCCAAGAGGAAGTGTTGAATATAATACCAACACATTTTGGTGCCTATAAGGCTCTCTGTAATGTTTTTAACTGACACATTTTGATGCTCTGTGTGAGAAATCACTTATGAATTTAATCTACATGAATAAGTCATTTAATAAATTCTTTCATTGCCAGTAATCCATTTCAATGACTTCCTCCCCCACCTCATGAAAACCCGACTCTATTCAATAAAAGATGCCAGACATTCTTGGTGGAGCCATTTTCCTCTTAAATTGCCCTTATTCACAGCGATCACCCAGAGGAAGGTCATATGACAGTCACTTGTTGGCAGCTTCGGGAAATGGTGTATACCATGAAGTTTTATAATGGTCAATGTTTTTAAATATCCTGGAGTGAGCAGCATTCTTCTTTTTTGATTAGATGAGATGAATGGGTAGTTTGTCTCATCATAGGAAGATAAAGAAAGGAATACTCTAATGACAGATTTGGCCATTGTCTGGTGCCTGACTAACTCTCTACCAGCCTTTCATACCTTGATAAAGAGGTGTGTTCAGACTGTGATGTTAGCATTCTCTAAGGGTAGCATTTTTCAACCCTCTACTGTGAAAATCTTCCCTGGTTAAAGTACTATGTGACCCAAAACTGCCCTAGTCTAGCCTTGATTAGACTTCAGGACAGAATAACTATGAGTTGGGCTAGTCCTTAACAGTAAGTCAATACTGAGACTGTCTGAATGTTTGCTAGCACAATGGCAAAGGGTTATAAAAGGAAGCATCCTATTGATCAAGATAATAGAATCACTGGCCTGGGTGGAAAGCTAACTTACTAGTTAGGCCTGCCCTAGGACCACGCCCTAAGAAGTCAGGTTCATCTTAAGCCATGGGAAAGAGTTAGGAGAAATAAACATTCCATTGATGAGGTACTTTGCCATTCCTTTCCAGAACTCCCGTCCTCTCAGTGTATTCCTTAGGAGACAGTCTGGGTTTGGGTTGAATTTGCTCAATTTTTCCTTTATGTTTATTACTTTTTCCCCCTAGAGGCTTGTCAGAATACTTTTTGCCTGTACTTTGGGCTCCCTTACTCATTCTCTAATTTCTCTTCCCTGCCAAGTGGCTGTCTACAACCATGTGTCTTACCTCCATGCTGGTAACTCAAATGACATGACTCCACCCCAACCCACTGTCTCTTCCAGGCACCTGCTGAGATTTGCTACTTGTCTGCTCTGGGTGTTTTTATTTTACACAATATAACTGTCCTCGAGCTTCTCTTTGATCCTTTCTTAAATTTTCATTTTAATGAGACTAAGAACCCCAATATAGGACCCAGATATTCTCATTATCATCTGGTGATCACTAAGGGACTCATCAAATTTTGATATCACTGTGATCACAAAGTAATTCAAAGTAAAATGCATAATGGGTTCAGTATATTTTTGAAAGCACTTGCCCATATTGTACCACACGACTTCAATGAAGTCTTGTGTCTCAGCATGCCATCATGCCAGAGCAATGGCAGCCTGCGTGACATATCTCAGGTCATATACAAGACCATTATATGTTCAGAATTGCAGTGGTTTCCCTGTACATATAAAGTTTTCATCTTCTACAGAAACGTAACGGTTGGACTACAGAAAATCAAGATTTTAGTAATAAAAAGATTCACGAAACCTAGTCTACCCCGAATTACTGTCACAATCTTCAAGACTGATTAAATAGAGAAGGAGCAGGTGCTAGAGGTATGTATAATTAAGCAATGCATGTTAGGCATGGTCTCATTGATCTCTGTCTCAGGTATGTGTAGAGAGCCACACCCAAGCCGGCAGCCTCCATTAAGTCTCAGCCCATCTGCGCATGTGCTAGGGCCAAAAATGCCAAGTCACAGCCTATCCCGAGGTGTCTCATGAGGTAATGAGCAAACAGCCAATCAGAGATGAGCATGCCGCTCCAGGGCATATATAAGCAGTGCTTTTGGGGGTGTGGAGGGTCGCCCTCTGGAAGATGGAATAAAGTATGGCTGCAGAAGAATCTTGCCTGTCGTCTGTGTGTCTGTCCTGCGCGCACGACAGTTGGTGCCGAAACCCGGGAACGAACCAGGCACCAAGGGGACCCTCCTTTAATGGAGTAAGATCCAGAACTGCAGGGCAAAGGTACGCTCTGAGAGGCATATTTAGTCTTGTCCTTTTGGTTTCATTTTACGTACAAGACAAGCCAGAAACAGAGCGAGAAAAGAGATTAGGAGCTCAGAAAAAAGGCAGACCAATAAAGAAGTCAGGCCCTTCCAAAAGTGCTCAGTCTGCGGAAATGAGAGGTAAGGGAAAAAAAACCCTGGGAGAGAAAGGGGAGGGAGCCGTGAGAGAGAGGTGGGGAGAGAGAGTGGCCTCAGGACAGAGAAATATTTATCCGATGGAGGAGCTGGGGCTTGATGGTTCTGAGTTAGAAAACCCAGGTCAACTGCTTGGAAGGCAGCTATGCTCAGCTTGCAGGGAGGAGTCGAGGCCACCACAAAATCGAAAGCGAAAGGAGACGGGGAATGGGAACCACGCAGCTTCCTGGCCAGCAGCGAATTCCCAGATAGCAGTTCTGGCTGTAATCTCCCGTGTTCCTCTGCCCTATGCGGACGGGTTCTGCTTGGATTCCTTCCTTTATAAGCCTTTCCGGCACCGAGGCTGCTCCAGGCTGGAGCGGACCCCAGAGCCGAGCCGAGAGCGGCTCGGAGCGGGCGCGCGAGCAGGCAGAGGAGCATGCGCACGAGCAGGCAGACCAGCAGGCAGACGAGCGGGCGCGCGCGCACGCACTCCGGCGCTGCGGCCCAGAGGAGCGAGGGCGAGCGGTGCTGTGGGGCTGTGGGAGGAAGCGCTGTGCCCGGCCCGATGGCAATCGTTAAGCCACAACCGCGGGTCATCAGCGACGTTGCCGGGGCCTATCAAGGCCCCTCCATCTTGTTAGAGGACGCCAGTCTCCCACCACAGGAGCTGCAGCCACGCTCATGACATTCAGTCCCTGACTAATCCAGTTGGGTCCACGTCCTGCAGCTGCTGCTGTTGCAGCCACTTCTGCTGTCCGCACAGTTCCCCAGTATGAATACGCTGCGGGAGTCTGCAATCCCCAACAACATCTTAATACACAGTCACAAGTTAAATATCCTGGCTTGTGTGTGACTTCCATTCAATATTATTCAAGCTGCTAATCTCTCTCGATAGTTGTTTCAATATCTTACAGGTTTAGAAGATCTCATGAATGGGCTGAGATTGGCTATCGTGACTGTCAGTTCGATGTGATTGGATCTGTCCACGGCTCAAAGATTTACTAAATTTACCTCTTGGATTTCTTCAGTCTTTTCTTTCTTTAAGGAATGGGTGGGGATTGGCCTGTTTAGTGTTGCCTTGTGTGCTGGCTTAGAGCTCATTCTCTATATGGTTTGCAAGCGCAGAGCCTAACAAAAATCGTGACAAGGTGGTATCTGCCCAAGCATTTGCTGCACTAGAGCAAGGAGCCTCTCCCGATATTTGGCTCAGCATGCTAAAAACAAAATAAATACTTAAAAGCTAATGGTCAGCGAGACTTAGCTCTTGCACCCCGTGGGGTCTTATCCCATTGCACACGGGAGAGTGAGTCAAACTGCCATATGTTCTCGAGGCCTGCTGCCTTTGGCCCCTACGACGGGATTAGGCTGATGCCATAAACCAGGAGCACACCAATGAGTAGTGATCCAAAGGATCCCACTTATCTCTTGGTGCTGGTAATGGACAGCACATCAGCTAGCCTAAGACACGGGGCATTGGCCAGAGCCTATCATTTAAAACTAAAAGGGGGAGATGTAGAGAGCCACACCCAAGCCGGCAGCCTCCATTAAGTCTCAGCCCATCTGCGCATGTGCTAGGGCCAAAAACGCCAAGTCACAGCCTATCCCGAGGTGTCTCATGAGGTAATGAGCAAACAGCCAATCAGAGATGAGCATGCCGCTCCAGGGCATATATAAGCAGTGCTTTTGGGGGTGTGGAGGGTCGCCCTCTGGAAGATGGAATAAAGTATGGCTGCAGAAGAATCTTGCCTGTCGTCTGTGTGTCTGTCCTGCGCGCACGACAGGTATGGTTCTGCAAGGCAATCCTGTGAAGTTCCTATCGCTTAAAAAGACGAGGAGGTGATTTCATTTTCAAGAGATGATCCCTTTATTACTGGATGCATCCTTGTCTTCATGGATAACTACCTGCACCTGAGGGGTGGTGTGTCCTTCATGTCTTTTTTATGCCAGGAATACACGATGACTATAGGTTTAAGACAGTCATGTAAATGTGAGCTTTCACCCAAGGAAGGGGCACACAAACAGAAGGCAGAGAGGAAAGCAAATTCTCCTGATTTCCAACACCTTAACCAAAAAAAAGAGGGGGTCTTAGTTAAGGATTTATTGTTATGAGCAGACACCTTGACTGAAGCAACTCTTATAAAGGTGAACATTTTAATTGGCATTGGCTTATAGTTTCAGAGCTTTAGTCCATTATCATCATGGTGGGAAGCATGGCAGGGTACAGGCAGACATGGGGCTGGATAAGAATCTGAGAATTCAACATCTTGATCCAAAGGCAGCCAGAAGGAGGCTGTCTTCTGCAGAAAGCTAGGAGAAGGGTCTGGATTACACTGACCAGACTTGAGCATGGAAATGAGACCTTAAAGCGCCACCTCCACAATGACACACTTCCTCTAACAAGGCTACACTGCCCCCAATAAGGCCACACCACCTACTAGTGCCAGTTCCCATGGGTCAAGCATATCCAAACCACCATAGGAAGGGCCAGTGTTTTTCAGTGATGTAGTTTCTAGATGCCTGTTTCTATACTGGACACAAAATTTTGTTGAGACCAAAGCTAATACAAAAATACTGAGACAGTGAAAAAAAATACGATCTCCATAAGAAAGAAAGAAATTGATTCTCATAGGCCCAGGATAGCCTAGAGTTCAGAATCTTTCTGGCTCTGCTTCTGCTTCCTGAGTTCCGAGGGTTTGCTACCATCCCTGGTGACTTCTCACTCTTCTTTCTTAAGTTCACACTCTGGTGTTACTTGGAGCCACATCTTCTCCTACCATTGCTTTATAAATATAAGCAGTGATAGTCTACCAGGCCACCCAAGTTCCTCACTGATCAACATAGCCACAGCTTCTCTTAAATGAAGAGTCTCAGTTTTGTAGTCTTGAGCTTGCAATCTTAAGAAAACTGGTTTGTGACTCATGTAAACATAAGTTGATTATGATTTAAAAAAAATATTAAAGAGATACTGAGGATGACAATGGAGTGAACAATGGGATAGGCCATGCTGAGAATAAAATCTGGCAGCTTTGTTTCAACCTAGAAGAGGGTATATCTAAATTCAGTTGCTTTACAAACTGCTGAGTTCCATGAGATGACAGATTCTCCTAAACATCTGTTTTTTGTTTGTTTGTCTGTTTGTTTGGCATCAAAATGATTATAACTAAGACTTGTAACTGTCCTTAACACAACCTATTTATAGTCACTCCTTTTTTGCTGTGTGCACCTCAGATAATCAACTTAGAAAGTGTGAGAGTTTAGTTTAGTTTGGATTTAACTGTTTCAGTCCAGAAAGCAGTACATGAAGGTCTAGAACACATATTAGAGTAAAGTGTTCACCTCAGGCCAGCCAGAAAATTAAGGAGAAAAAAGACTGTGCTCCCACAACTTTCCTAAGGCATACCAATGACCTTCCTTTTAGGTGACTTCGTAAAAGATCTACTAATTCTCAGTAGGGTTGGGGAACTGTGACTGCAGCAAACAGTTCAACACAAAGGTCTCTAGGGAACATTCATGTTCCAAATTACAGGCCAGGGAGAGACACATAGATGATAGGTAGATAGATAGATAGATAGATAGATAGATAGATAGATAAATAGATAGATAGATGATAGATAGATAGATAGATAGATAGACAGACAGACAGACAGACAGATAGATAGATAGATAGATAGATGATAGATAGATGGATAGATAGATAAGAATGATAGACAGATAGCAGGAAGATGGAAGTAACATTCTAACACTTCCAAATACAGAGTTTATAGGTCATCATCAACAGCACATACTGGCTCCTAGAATTTATAGATTTAGACATAACTGCCTTTAGCTGAAGCAACTCATACATCTTTCATTTCGTGCTATTCTCTGCCTGGACTTTGGGTAGCCTGAAGGTGGGCAGCATGGTTCATCTCAGCACCCTGTGCTCCATGTGAACTTTGCCTCTTGCAGGCATCTTAAATATGGTAGAGATGAGAACAGTATTTACCACCTGGATGAAGACATTCCATCCTAGTGGTCTATTACTATTCCCACCCGTAATCTTGAAGCTCTAGGATTATAGATATTTTCATATATTTATTAGTTCACTTCTATTTCCTATTTTGTAGCTAAGGATACAGATCAACAGTAAATTGCTTGATTACTATGGGATGCTAGGTTCAATTCCAGTAACCAAACAATAGCAATAACCTCACACCCCAAATTTGTCCAGTTAATTGCTTAACGATTTTAATAAGGAATATATTTTTAAAAAAGAACAATAAGACAGCAAAGATGAAATACAGCACACTATAACTGTAAGTCAGTTCTCAAGGATACAAAAACGTAAGAGACACTTAGGAGGATTGCTATTTGACTACATGAGCATGCCCATGGATAGTGGAATGCCAGAGGCCACGGTTCTCTCTCCAGTATGGGTACTTGGAATGGAGATTGGTAAACATGGAATGAAGGCATATATGATGATGCACAGATCTGAGCAAGGACTTATAGCACAGTTTATAATTTAAAGAAGCCAATAAACAATAGTGAAGGAAAAGAGATGCTAAGCAGGTCCCTGGGAAGGTGAAGAGCAAGCAGTTTGGGGGATGGTAGTTAGTTTTCAGACCACTAATCCACCAAAAATCTTGGCCTGATTTTCAAAAAATAACCTGTTGGCTAAAGCAACTTCTCTGTTTTCCAATTAAATGGGAAGAAAATTCATGAAAGTGTCAAGAATTCTTTGCCTGCTGGGACAACTCTAACCTTGACAGAGAGTCAAAATTGGTTTTGTAAGGTTGAACTGACGCAGGTCGAGTGCATTTGAGATCCCTCAGTGAAAAGCGATCAAACTGCCAAGAGCAGATCTCCATTAGTCTTGCTCGCAGAGGCCCTTGGATCTGTCAAAATGTAATTGCTGCTGTTAAATCTGCATAATTTGACAGGCTGTGGTATGTTATTGTGCATTTTTGCTTTACCAAACTGGCAAAACACATACTTAGTTATTTTTGTAATTTTAAAATTATTACAAAACTATGCTTGTTGGAAGTCTGAAGAGAGGCAGGGAAGCTAGGGTTTTGCTATGTTTAGAAAACGGAAATAAAGCAGTGCTAGCCTAAGAAACAGCAATAACAAGAAAAAAATAGACATGTGCAACACTGGAAGCTAATGTTTGTCTTCCTTTGCATATTTCAGTGAGTTAATTGCGATCTAACATAAAGGTAGAACAAAGTAGAACAGAGAACTCCTCAAACTTAAGTATATAAATTCTTGCCAAGCTTAATGTTGGTCACAAACAGAATGAAACATTAAAAACAGAACTGTGTTTAAACCTCCAAGCACAAGAGAACAGTGCTTAGGAAGAAAACACATTTGTTGGATCAGTTTGTGCAAAAGAAAGCTTTGGTTCATTATGATTATAATTATAAGGTAGAACCTATAAACCTAGGCACTCAAATATATTGGTTACTGAATGTCGATTTAATGAACTTGTTCCCATTGTGAGTTTTATAATTTATATTAAGAAAAAATGTACATAAGTTATTTAATCATATCAAGGTTACAATAGAATGTTATTTAGCACATTCAAATTTTTGCTTGGTTACTATTTCTATCTAGTTGAAAAGTACTTTCATTGGCTGCAAAAGATGCTATTTTAAATTTGGGAATGGAAACTTAGAATACAGGGAAATAAGTTGCTCAGTAGGTTCTTGAGAAGTAAAGAGTGAGAAGTTTGGGGATGTTTAGCTCCCAGGTTACACACTATTAAACTACTAAGCAGTCATTTCTTTATCTCTTCCTCCATGCTCCTGAAACACCAGTCTGTGTTCTGTCCCTGTGGGTCTATCTGCTGCAGCTATTTCATATTAATGGACCAATAAAAGGTATTACAATGCTACTTTATATTAATGGAATAATACAAGATATTAAATTATGTGGCTGGCTTTTCTTAGTGCAATGTTTCTAAGGCTCATCAGAACAATAGCATGGTGACCCCTTCATTCCCTGCATGAGTTAATATTACTGCATATTTTGTGTATGTCATAATGGCCTTGTCAGCTGGTATAACAATTGCATTGTTTAATCTCTTGGCTATTCTTAGTCAAGAATATTTACATTTTATATTTATTTGGATCCACACATATATACATACATATTTACATGTATATATATGTATATATGTATGTATGTGTGCGTGTTACTGTGAAATTACTTTTTTGTAAGAGCAAGAACATTTTGTACCTTGCTATCAGTATATGAAAGATTTATGTACATTTTATTGTTATCTTGTTAGTTTCTTTAATTTTATACATTTTAGGAATTGTATGTAGTATCTCAAAGTAGTTTGATGGACATTTCTAAAATGTCTAACGCTGGTAAATCTTTTGGTGTGTTTCATGGTATTGTGTATCTTCTAAGAAAATCATGCATCTGAATCACAGGGCCATTTGAAGTAAGCTCCTAGTGTTTTTCCTGTTGAATTGGAACAGAGGCACATGTACTCTGACTGCCAGACACACCTTTATCAGATAAATGAGCGTTCAGTATCTTTCTCTTTCTGTAGGCTTTTGTCTTCTCTTGATAACATCTGGCATAGCATGGTTCTTAATTTTGATGAGGTCCACTTTACCTGCCTTTTCTTGCTCCTGCCTTTACTGTCCTGTCTAAACTTTCATTTATGGTCATGAAAATCCATTTCCTTTTTCTCTTCTCAAAGATTTATGGGTTTTATTCTCATGCTAAAATCATTGGCCTTGCTTAGTATGTGCATATAATTCTAGAACATGCCAGCTGGCCTCAAATTTACAGATATTTCTGCTTTTGTACATGCCATGGCTTGAGTGTTAAGCTACCTTGAAATTTCTTATGCCCAAACAACTCAGTCTGTAACTTTCTAGTTACACCAAATACAAATTGTCAGGACAATGCATAGCACCACATACACAGAAATTGTTTCAGAACACAACACAAACAGCCTCTTGTCTAGTCCTTAGCAGAACCCTGATTCCCATCTGAAAATTCATGAACGTGGCCTTCTGTTGAACCACATCAACATTCTGGTTTTCTATAGTCTCAACCCATTAAAGTCTGCTTATAGCAGTCCATGGTTTCTACAGCCCACAGGGCCACTTTTTCTCAAAACCTTTATATAAGCCAGCTTTGAAGGTCTGTGAGTGACATGATCAGGTTTACTGAAGCAGCGACTTCATTCTTGATACTAAAATTTTCTCTGTTAATTCTTTTCCTTGTTGTAGCCAAACCCATGACAAGGAGTAATGTGGTACAAAGACATGTTTTAGCTCAGAATTCCAGAAAATTGTTATTTATGAGGTGCTACCTCTGGGTGGGAATTGGAGGGTGGTCACATCATGAATATAGAACTTCATAGGTCAGAAAAAGCCTGGGTTAAAACCCACAAACCACTTCCCAATGACTGGTTTTTCAGCTAGGCGATATATCCTAAAGGTTCTGCCATAAGGAGGTAGCCCTAACTGGAGACCAAATGGTCAAACACAAGCCTCACATCTTAGTGTATCCTAATTCCTTATGTTCTGTGTGGACACTCTTCTATGTTGTGCTATCTGTTGGATGATGACAGTCCTTTCTCAACTTGCATTCCTTGTCTAATGTCAATTGGTTACAGACTGTATGTGCCTTCTGGATAAGTTTTTCTTATTTAGGCTTGTGTGTGTTTGTTTGTTTGTTTGTTTTTGTTTTTTGTTTTTGGTACAGATTTTTAATTTTGTTTTGCCTTTGTTTTGAAATCAGGAAAAGAAAGCGGGTTCTAGAAACTGCAATGATCTAAGCAGTGACAATTTTGGACCTTGTCCGTGTGTCTTTCATTTAAATGCTTTTAAATTATCACACTGGCAGCACACTGCATTTTCATGAAATTCTGATCTATACATACTAATTTTAGTGAAGTTATTTACTCCCCTACCCGAGTCCTAGGAAGGAAAAAAAGTACTACCCTGGAAGATAATTTTCACTGAAATCTAACCAAACTACATTAAGTAAATTGGCAAGGTTACAAATCATATGAAAATGAAATTTTAACGGTTGGCCATCAACTTAAGAAAATCACTTGCTCTATAAACTTTTGTTTAAAAAGGTAATATGGTTTACCATCTTATGGCCCTTCGAATTAAGACATAAGGAACTTTAAAGAAAGAAAAGAATGTGTCTGAGTGCTCAATGATGAAGATAGAATAAATCCTGAATAGTGCAGAATTTCATAGGGGCAACAAGGTAACAGTTGGGTTGTTTACTTACACAGGCAAAGTGAAATTTGCAATTATCAGTTGTCTTAAATGCACCAAATAGAGCTCCTAAATGGTTCCTATAAGGTGCCACCTTAATTTTTCTAGGCTATAACTGTGTATAATTTTAAAACGGTCTTAAGTTTATTTAATTTTTTAGAACATAAAAAGAGAAAGGTGTTGAAACTGGTATAACAGCTCTATAGAATGATTATTCCAGATTTTGGAAGTGATAAAAAAGAAGATATAAACAGTATAACAGGCCACTGGAATTTTAGTAGGAATTAAACTGACTACAGATTAAATGGATGAGATGTTGTCATCCTGAAAAGAAAAAAAAAATCACAATTTCAGCACATGAATACTGCCTGTCTTTCTATTTTTTAAAAGAAATTCTTCAATGTTTCTGCAACAGTTTGTAGTTTTAAATCTGTTCTTATGTCTTATTATTTGATAATTCCTCAGATGTTTTAGTCTTTTAGATGTGATTGGTGGAGTCAGTGTGGATATTAAAAACATACAAGCAAACAAAAAAAAGCAGACAGGTGTATGTAGAAGCAGAACTGATCTTCTGATCAGAACACCTGAAAGGCTCCAGTGTCCCCCTTCCCACCACCACCCCCCCCCCCAGCAGTAGAGACTGTGCACAGGTAGGCATGTGACGCAGGGAGGCCTGGGATGTTAGAGGATCAAGAGGAGGACTCTTGGGATGGAAGATTCCATTGGCAGGCCAGATTTTCTAACATGTCAATGTGGTAGATATCACTTAGAGAGGTAAATTTCTCCCATTATTGGAAGTGTCCGGGAAACCTAACAGCCCACAGATCTTTGTTTGCCCTGGTCTCTCAGTCTACCGAATGCTTTTAGGTCATTAACTTTTCAATTTATAGATATTTTCTTGTGGTTTTGGTGTCAGAATAATAAATAAAGATCAGTAGAGTGAGCTGGTAACTGTGAGGCAGACTTTCAGGAAGGTTTTGGTTAGTTCATCCGTGTTGGGCAGAATCCATCAGAGAAGGCACTCAAGCTACCTTTCCTTGGTTGGGATTACTATTTCTGATTTAGTACATTTCCCCATTCTACTTCTGTAACAGGTTTTCCTCTTTCTTTTTATGACACCATGGTACTTGGTGGCTTCCTAGGATTTTATTCCAGTGGGGCCATCTGTTTCCTGGTTGTACAACTTGATTCCCCTGTTGTCTTTTCTATCTTTCTAACCTCACTAGTGATTTTTGTATTATTATTTCCACTTCCAGCTATCTAGGTTGACTCATTTCCTTTTCTCGACTGGGCTCCAGATGTATTAACCCGTGGTCCTTTCTAATAACAAAACATTGATTGTATTGAATTTCTCTCACATTTTCCATTTTTTTCTTTACTTTATCTCTACTGTAATATATTTATTTTCTCCTACTAAATCTTAGTTTTGCTGTCTCTTCTTTTGTAAGTTTCTTAAGAAATAAATCTCTCATTCAGTGGAGCTGCCTGATTTATCAACCTAAATTTTTGCTACTTATAATTTCCTTCTCAGCTTCTTTCAATGCATGTCATTAATTTTGTTTCTCTGTCCATATTTAAATTCATATACAATTACTATTTATTTTTTTCGTGGCGTTTCCTCTTTGACTCAGAGATTGAAGTTTCATGTCATTGTGGCAGATAAATCTTTGATGATCTAAAAAAAATTGTTCCTGAGGCTTGCTTCCTGGCTGATGGGATAGGTGTTTTAGAGAATGACACAAATGAACTTGATTTTCTAGCTATTTAGTGAAATGTTTAAGGGAATATTTAAAAAAATGAGTCCACCAGGCAAGCTCTCTTTCCTGCCAGATCACATTCTAGAGTCAGTACTGTCCAGCAACACCATGTCCTGGCGGGCTCTTGTTATTTTCTCCCAGCTAGCAGCAACATTATGCTCACATGCAACTCTTTACACACCCCAACAATCATTCATTTAACACCTAGAACCCATAAAAGCATGACTCTTAAGGCTCAATTATCTAATCAGGCTTATATAATAATAAGATCACAATTACAAGATGCCAATTGGTTTATCTAATAATAAGATCACGATTACAAGATGGCAGTACAATAATTTCAATGCTAAATGATAAAGACAAATTTTGACCCAATTAACTTAACCTTATAAAAACCCTAGCCTGGTTATAACCACGCGGGGTCTGAATCATCGTCTTCCTCTGACTCCATGATGAAGAAGCTCCGCCCCTTCCTGCTCTCTGCTCCTTTTTCCTCAACTTCTAGCTCCACTTCTCTATTCTCGTCCAATCACAGGCCTATCTCTTCCCTAATGAGATAGGACAGAGAAAATGCTGCAACACACGGATTAGCTTTAGTAGTCTTATAGTGTTAGAACACCCCGGTAAACAGTGTATTTCTTTATAAATCACAGTTTGGGTATAATATCCATGACTGAGAGTCGGGTACTGATGATTCCAAGTTGCTATTGTAGATTTTATCACCCCCACCTTTACTTTTACTCCTATCTTCTTCCTATATTTGACAGCTCTATTGCCTACTGCAGTTATGCAATTTTAGATTGTATACTCTCTGAGCGAACACGTTGCACAGTGCTTTTGTGTACTATGGTAATTAATATGGGACTCTTTCCTGGTATCAGTATAAGGATATTATATAACATTTATTAATATTTCATTTACTTGTGAAGATAGCAGTATTGGGCGTTTACTGCTATTTAGACTTCCTAATTTTGTCTTTTGACTCGGGCATTTAGTCCATTTTTCAGGAAAAGTTAACAGTTGATAATGATAGCCTTAATTTTGTACTGTGCTCTTGTTTTTGTGTATGTCTTGGGACTGTCTATTTATCACTCATTCTATTCGTCTTCATGTCTAAAATAATTATTTTGGTAGGGTTCCAGTTAGGTATTGTGTGTGTGTGTGTGTGTGTGTGTGTGTGTCCATACATGTATGTATGTCCTTTTATATCTTTTGAAATGATTTTCTTAGTGATTGTAACAACAATTATAAGGAGAATCCTAAATGGCTTAAGTACAAATCAATACAACTTCAATAGTATACAAAAACTGCTTCAGTAAAACTCTGCTATTCAAGTATTATAATTCTTAGAATTTCATATTAATCCATTTCATAACATAGTTGCTATTATTTTATACCTGCCTTTTAAATAATTAATGGGATATAAAAATGAGATATTGACAACAACAACAAAACATGATAGTGGCCTTTATACTTATGCATATGGTTAAATTCACATGCTATTTCCTTGGGTGGCTTTGAATCACCATCTCTTGCCCTTCTCTTTCAACCTGGAAGTTTACCTTTGCTGTTTCCTGTAGAGAATGACCACTAGCAATGTCTCTCAGCTTTTCATTCTTTTTCTTTACTTTTCAACTTGGGAGATCTTAATTTCCTTTCTGAGTGATCTATTTTTTCCTAGCTGAACAATCTCTGTTGGCATTTTAATTGCCTTTCGAGATTTTTAAAATGCCATTTGGCACTGTTTTGTTCTTTACAGTTTTGGTGGCAGCTGAGCTGCTAATCTTGCTGCCATCAGTTTGTCTCAGGAAGCACTCTGGGTTTATCTTTCTTAGACTTTTGTCATTTCTAATGGGTAAACTTACCCTTTTTATAAAATTTGGAACGGCTAGGCGCACGCCTTTAATCCCAGCACTTGGGAGGCAGAGGCAGGTGGATTTCTGAGTTTGAGGCCAGCCTGGTCTACAGAGTGAGTTCCAGGACAGCCAAGGCTACCAGAAGAGGAAAAAAGCATGGGAAGAGATTATATGTCAACTCATACAATGGTATGGATTGATATTTGAAGTGGGTTCTGGTGTTCTAGAGCATGGCATTGAAAATTAACTAACAATAATAAATATATTATTACAAAATACCAAAGTCTAAGAATGATAAACCCAAATTTCTTCGTGGGACAAATTAATAACCAAGATTAACAGCTGGGCTCTTACCAGAAATGATAAAAAACAATATATATATATATATATATATATATATATATATATATATATATATAATTATTTTGAAGAAAGAGCTTCATTTCAATATACCTGCCTGAAGAAATAATGCATGTTTGAGGAGATGGATATTTGAAATTATTTAAATATCACCCAACATGTACAATTTAGTTGTATTAGCTTTGTGTTGCTTGTTTTCTCACACTTATGAAAACTTTTCATTATATTCAATATTATAGAAAGGGATGAATTCCACATCATTACTTTAAGGAAACTTTCATGTATGAGACTTTTCTATGACAACTGAAATGAAGTAAATAATTTGCCTACTACTTGACCTTGACATTGTTCAACTTAAAATAATTCTCCTGAAATATACTGAGCTGTATGGAAGCTCACAACCACATATAGTTTTCTATCACACTCAGCACATTGTTGTGGCCTCCTCACATGCTGCGGGAGGCTACTGGCTTCTGCCCCACACAGTGTAGAAGGGTATTTCCAATATGACTGACTATTTCTTTAAGCTTTCAGTCACTGGAACAAAATATATGAGTTAAAAATCTTAGAAGTATGAGATGCTCCTTTCGGTTTACAATTTCTAAGGTTTCAGATCTTCTTTTTGCCCTTTTCTTTGGACCTGTGAGACAGTACTACACAGTGACAGTGCCTGGTGGAGGAGCTGCTCAAGTCACAGCAGCTAGGAAGGAGAGAGAGAGAGAGAGAGAGAGAGAGAGAGAGAGAGAGAGAGAGAGAGAGAGAGAGAGAGAGAGAGAGAGAG
>JADRCD010200098.1:23371-35338 GCA_019843815.1 Montemys delectorum
GAGAGAGAGAGAGAGAGAGAGAGAGAGAGAGAGAGAGAGAGAGAGAGGCAGTTCAGTATTCACTTCAACCTTTTTGGTGCCTTCAAAGTCTTTCCACTAGAGCCACTGTGTTTTAACACATCTGAATGGTTTTATCTGTAGGCTTTTGGGGGACATTTGAATCTAAATATTAGCAAAGTTCTGTCAGCATCCCTTCTGTAGCAGTAAGAATCTATTTTAGACATTCATCCATTGTGCTCTCCCATGAGATGTTGACTAAGAGATAAACCAAACATGAAAGTATAGCAGCAGAGTTTGAATAGCTCTCTGTCACGAAAGTGAGGAATTAAACAGATTGTATACTTCTTATTATTTCTTCACATCACTTAATTCCAGTTTTAGGTAAAACATTGTTCTTTTAAAAATCAGACAGTTTTTCTCATTTTTCTTCATTTTCATGTAAATATAGAGATTATTAATGTTGAGACTATGACTAATGAATATGTATTTTTTTTTTTTTTGTAGAAGAAATGGTTTCTGTTAAGCTATATTCCTTGGCAACAAGGATTACTTTGTCTAAATTTAGACAAGAAAAATAGTTTTGTTATTTCTTCGAGTTTTCATTTATCCTGAGATGTGGAAAAGGCAAGTCAGGAGCCACTGTTCCCTGTGCTGACTCAAAGTATGGTCATCAGGGCTTCCTCTAAGATTGATTAACCATCTCCCAGGGAATGTGAAAAACCAACTTTATTCTTTGAGGAATGCCATTGTTAAAATGTAGTGTGAAATGCTCAACAGTAAATCCAGTGCCTGGATCCAAGCAGACACAGAAGGAGTTCAACGTAATCTTCTGCAAAAGTTAAAAAATGTAAGAGAAGCCTCCTTGAGTACTTGTGAAGAGTGATCTCTTCCACTGTCATATGACACTGTCCTAAGATATATTCCATTTTGTCAGAATGACCTTCAGTACTCAGGAGTAAGCTGGGAGATAGCCATGTCTAGATGCCAGGGCCTAGGTCAGAGAACAGTGGACAGGATCTCAGAGCACTTGCTCACTTTTCATATGGAAAGACAAGCTTTGGAGATAGGTGATAATGGGCTCTGGAACAAAAAGGAAACAAGGGAAGACTTGGGAAGAGCAAATATTGTCAGATGCAAAGAGTAAAAGATAGTTATCTGTTGCATGACATTTAATTACATTGTTAACCCCAAGACTGTGAACTGAAAAAAAAAATCTGTTTCTTGTGTTGTGCCTAAGCCCTAGAACAAAACTTTACCCCAAGAGCTTTCTGTTTATTGTAAAAAAGTAGTTGTGCTGTGGCTCAGCCTTAGCACACATCTTTAACCCAAGAGCTTTCGGTAAACAACAGCTAAATAGAGCCAACATTAGACCAAGAGGCAGATCAAGCAACCAACCAGTTGACAGGGAGTGAACATTAAAAAACACAGGAAAGAGAAAGGAGGGTCTTTGAGATGAAGGGTGTTTAAGGCAGCATGGGAAAGGAGAGGAGTTTCCCTTCTCTGAGGTTTGTGGAGTAGGAAGGTAAGCTGGGTGCTTTCTCTGCTTCTATGAGCTAGCGGGCTTTCACTTGAGTGTTTATTTGGTATGTTTGCGACTTTGTTCTTAAAACAAGTTATCAGTATAGCCTTTTTGTTTTTTTTTTGTTTTGCTTTTCGAGAGAGGGTATTTTTGTTTAGCCCTGGCTATCCTGGAACTCATGATGTAGACCAGGCTGGCCTCAAACTGAGAAGTCTGCCTGCCTCTGCCTTCCAAGTGCTGGGATTAAAGGCATGCGCCACCACTGCCCGGCCCAGTTTATACTTTTCAAAATTAAATTGACTTCAAAGTAAGTGACACAATTAATAGATAAGCCATGTGAATTATATCTTATATAACTATGAAAGGCATCAGGATAATGTGGTGTGTGTGTGTGTGTGTGTGTGTGTGTGTGTGTGTGTGTGTGGTTGCTTACAGGAAGGCACAAAGATTAAAAACCACAACAATGACAACTGTGTGTTCAAATCCCTTATATAAAACTGCATATCCTCTAAGTATTTTGAAATGTGATTAGTTGATTTTGCAAATGTAGAACTGAAAGGATAGAGGGAAATGTCTGTATGCATGCATGAGTATGTGTGTATATAAAAATAATTGTTTCTAATATGTACCTGTCCTCAGCATGACATTATCAGGGCCTTATTTTACAATAATCAAGCTGTTGCTGAGAGAATGGCCTGCCACATTGTTTCATTCTCTGGCATCTACTACTACTTCTTAACTATCAGAGGAGTCTTCTGACACCAACTACAATTGATTAAGCTATTATATTCTACATAGATTGTATGCATTTTCATAACTACTACCATACCTATAAGAGCTTGCTGAGGACATACGACTTTTATCCAATAGAGGCTATGAACAAGGTTTGAGTAATTCAGCAAGCCTTTCTTGGTTCCTGTCATTTGCAATAATCTTTATAGTAATCGAATTTGAAGATGAGGTCACTGATTATTGTCATCCATCTTGATGGAAGTAATTGCTAAATCATTTCTTCACATGTGATTAGTGTTGGGTTTTATAAAAGTAGGACAAGGATATGTTTTGTAGAGCATGGCATGATAAGGTGGGAGGGGTACTTCGGTGGGCTCATGCTGAGGTATCCCTTCCCCCCTGAGGTATGAGCCATACAATATAGTGTAGTGTAGAAGAGATATAGTGTAGAATATAGTTTATTTAGGGAATGGGACAGGGAATAGAGAAGGGAGTAGAGGCAGAGAAACACAAACACACACACACACACACACACACACACACACACACACACAGAGGGAGAAAGACACAGAAAGAGAGACCGAGACAGAGAGAGGAGGGAGAGGCCTGCCAGGAACAAGTGGAGAAACAGGGGAGGGGGAAGGTGAGAGAGGGAAAAACTGGTAAAGGAGTCAGGGAGAGAAAGTAAGAAAGAGAGAGGAAGGACCAAACAGCATCTTTTTTTCTTTTTAAAGATTTATTTATTTTACTTGCACTGTAGCTGTATAGATGGCTGTGAGCCATCTTGTAGCTGCTGGGAATTGAACTCAGGACAACACACTAGCTCCAGTGTAATTCACTGTAGCTGTCTTCAGTCGCACCAGAAGAGGGCATCAGATCCCATTATGGGTGGTTGTGAGCCACCAGATAGTTGCTGGAATCTGAACTCAGGACCTTCAGAAGAGCATTCAGTGCTCTTACCCACTGAGCCATCTCGCCAGCCCCCTAAAGATAGAGTCCAAACAGCAACTTCCATAGCAAGTAAGGCCTATCTGGCTATTGCCAGGCAACTGTCAGGCAGAGCCGAGAGGGAATGTTAACTGTTGGACCATGACAATTCTCAATGACTGACAAAATAAATAAATATTCCTTCATTTGTGGTCTGTGTTCTTATACATCGAAAAAAGAAAAAATGTAAATTGATGCTTAGTTGGAAATTAAAGATCTTGGACAATTAATCAAACAGTATACTGTATTTAAAATAAATAGATGCTTACAGACATATATGTACATATATAAAATGTATATATATATATGTATGTATATATATATATATATAGTAATATACGTATTTATTGTCAGTTCTTGTGTGCAGTATTTAGTGGAACATACTACCATTATGTGTCAGGAACAAAGCCCATTTGTACATCCTGTGATTAGAGACCATTTTCTTACCCAGTCTGCTTTCGCCTACCCGTGAAGGAAGATTTATGCAAGCAAAAGTGAGGAACTTCATTTTATGGGGAGAAAACCAAAACTAAAGAAATTTTCTCTGATTTAATTTACACTCTGAAATGAATACTTTTTTTTATGAACTTAAGTTAGAGCTAATTTTTTTTCAACTTGCACTGAAGTAGATATAAAACTTCATTTTCTTTTGATCAACAGAGGTAATGCAAATGTGATTAGCTAGTGCATGGCAAACCTCAGCTTTCAGTTTTATTAAAGCCAGTAATTATCTAATATTCCATGTGATTGAAAGGAAATTAAAGAGCATGACCCTTACTGAGCCAATGTTTTTTTAAAAAGGCCTAGATTTCTCTTGTTCAGCTTACTATTTAGTTTTGGCAGAAATACTTTCTGAAGAATTGGTTAAAAGCAAGTGTCTTACTGTATATTACTATTACTGTATAGAGACACTATGACCAAGGCAACTCTTATGACAGAAGGCATTTAATTGGAGGCTTGCTTACAGTTTCAGAGGTTTAGTTCATTATCATTGTGGGAAGGAGCATGGAAACATGCAGGTAGGCTTTGATACCTCAATGTTCACCCCCCAGTGGCAGTTTTTCCAATAAGACCACACCTACTCCAACAAGGCCACATGTTCTAATCCTCTTAATCCTCTTAAATGGTGCCACTCACTGATGACTAAACATACAAATATATGAGTCTATAAGGTCATTGTTAGAGAAACCAACAAGCTGAACATAGGAAGAAGAAATAGAATAAAGGAAAGGTACAGGACTGTATGTTGATTAACTTCTAATAACTGAGACAATTATAAAGAGAACTGTCATCTAGCTGGTACAGGAGACTATAAGATTATTTTAATGGTCCTGAGATCCTGTTGTAAAAAGGTATAGATGTCCATCAGAAGTCTGAACTTCTGTCTGTCTTACTGAACTTCTCTTACTTAAAATGTAGAAAAATAATTAAATGTCCCAACAGATAATGAATATATATTTATTTACATATATTGCAAAGGAGGGTTGAGAATATAACTCAGTAGTGGTCCACTTTCACAGTATGCAATGCATGAGGCCTTTGACTCTTTCTGTTGACAAAACTAAAATATTTACAAATAAAACTAATTTATAAAGTTCAACCACCCAAATCCGGAAGCATGCTCCACATGAATAACCTTTGGTTGGCTAGCCTATTTTCAATTATTATTTTTTTTTTAAAAAAAGCCTAAGAAATTCAACTTAAAAAAAAGAAGCCTTTATTCTATATGTAATAGGTTGACTTTTTGCTTTTCAAGCAAACATAGACTTTTCTTTGCATGTCCTAGGAAGCTGCTTATGTTATGGTGTAGCTAGGGAGAAAATGAAGAAGAAAAAAAAGGGTCAGATCTCGCTCTCTCCTGCTAGTTCACATCCACAATGGTTTAATTTCCTCTTTGTAGGTCCTACCACTTGTGGAGTCCATCACCTCTTAATAGCAGTATGGGATGGGGAATCAGTGTTTACTATGTGGACCTGTGGTGGGCATTACAAAAACAAATTACATTTGGGAAAACCATGTTGTAAAAATAAAATAGACACCAAGGCGCATTCTATATGAATCTTAAGTGTGGTACCCAGAACAGAGGACCTCAGAGAACACGTAAGGTGCTAAAGATGACTAAGGGCTGGGGAGGCAATGAATCATCGCTACTTAGTTGGGATGAAGTTTGTATTCTGCATGTTGAAAACGTTCTAGAACTGAATAGCAGTGATGATCACTTAACTCAAGACTGTTCTACTAAAAGTGATGGCTGTAGTAAATATTGTCTTGTCTTTGCTTACCACTATTTATAAAAATGTCCTCAATAGAACAAAAGATTAAACAGCATGGAATGGCTGATGATGATTTATGTACTCATGGCTCTTTTGGGATTCGACTACATTATCCTCATCAGATCAGAGCGTGCAATTTGTACCTTTCTGGTGTTGAAATCTGAGTTGAGAATTTTGTAAAAGCTGTATTGGTTTTGTCTTCAAATATTATATCAGAATGGGTGAAGTTGTCAAGTTTCACTCAGATTCCTCACAAAATACGGCTGACAAAAGTTTGTACTTTAAAGTGAGACTGTCCTGGGAAGCCATCTTAGTAGAGAAAATACTTGCAAAATATAAGGAGCAGAGTCTAGACTCCCACACCCCATCTAAAACCCCAGACACAGCAGCAAACACACGTCACCCGAGAGATGACAATTTGAGAAGTAGAGGCACTAGATCCCTGGAAACTTATTCTTACCTACTCAGCAAATTTCTAGGCCAATGAGAATTCTGTCTCAAATAAAAGGTGGACAGTGCCTAAGGAACAGAGGCAATATTGTCCTCTGACTGATACACACATGTACATATGAGGACACTTTTCTATACGTACACATGCATCGACACAAATATGCACAAAGTAAAACTGTTCACGTGAACCTTCATAGTCTGCAAGTGTCCCCCACTATTCTTCATGAGCTTTGGTCTACAATTTCTCGATTTTGGTAGGAATTTGTGTGAAATAATTAGAAGACAATAATAAGCAGTGGGCCCCATATACAAGCCAGGTGTGAGGCAGAGAAAGGGAACATCTTTAAGACACGTCAGAATCACATCCTGTCCTATCTTGAACTGAGAAGAGTTTGTTTAGAGAGAGTGAGGGTAGAGGCTAAATTTACAAGTCTGGCTGCAGAGTTAACATAATTATCAACACAGGTGGCATAGCTCCTCTCCAAGTCTAGCTGGACACAATGGAGGAGGCTACTTGTCTCCAACTCATTATCCCCATTTACATTTGATTTGTAGGGCTTGGCATGAGGAGTTAATTCATATATCCTATAACATAAAAGATAAGTGATACAAGTTACCTTTATTTTTATTATTCTAAAGTTTTGAAAATGCACGTTTTACTTGAAATCAGAGCATGATATTTCTTAATATATTCCATTAAGTTGAAATATTTTAATGAAGTTTCATGGCAACCTACAAGGTCCTTTGAAACCATAGTTTTGAATCATTCGTCTAAGGAACTTCCTACCTACAGCTTGGTTTACTGAAACATAAGCCTTATAGGTTGTTCTGAGTTGTTTACATTGTCTTGTCTTACAACCTTGTTTGTTTGCTTTTTGCTTGCCTACATCTGAGCAGAAAAATATATATCTTTCCATGCTCCTTCACCATCATCATATGATAAAATATTCTCTCACACATAATAGCAGCTGGTTCTGAAGGACACAAGCTCATTTTTAAAATTATTAAGTTTTGGATTAAAGTATACTTACATTATTTCCTCCTTCCTCTTTCATCCTCCAACAACTCCCATGAACCTCCTTGCTCTCCCTCAAATTCATAGCTTCTTTTCCTTTAATTGTTCTTATATATTTTATATTATATATTTACATATGTAATATAGGTTACAAATATGTTCTTATATGTGTAAATATATTTATATATAATATATGGTATACATATAATTCACACCCATATTTATTTATATATAATATACATTCATAGATGTGAATTGTATTTATAACCTACTCAGTCCATATAATATTACTTGCATGCATGTATAGGAGCTGTCATTTTAACTGAAAATAACTGGATTTTAGCCTGAAAAACTGTAATTGTTTTGTGAGCTCATCTCCCATTCATGCTGAGACTTTGGCTCACTTGACCTTGTGCAGATCATCTGTGAACTGTGAATTCATGTGTGTAATGGTGCTGTCAATAGATACAATAATAAACTAACCTCTAAAATCTTATCTCTATATTCAATGATTAATGCCTCTCTAAACCCTCATCAGAGAAGCTCCATTTTTTTCCAGTAGATGGAGCTTAATAAAGACACACACACTACTATTAAACCTGCAGAGAATAAAAGACTGTAATGCAATCAACTCTAAATGAGAGATCAGTATCACTCGCCCTCTCCTGAAGGCTCAGGGATCATTGCTGATGAGGGGGAAGAAGACTGAAGAGTAGGATCCCTGTAGTGAAGTGGTATTTGTTGCCTAGTTCTTTGTTTCTTTAATGCACCCTCTTCTCTTCCCCTGCCCTTCTTTCTCCATCTCCTTGAGAAACTAAACAACTTTTACTCTTAGAACCACTCGGGTAAATAGAGCCAATACATACTAGAATATTCAAACTCAACTTTAAGATTAGTTTAATTTTCTATTCTCAGAATTTTAAGGATGGGGGAGACAATCAGAAGAAAGGAAAGATAGGTGCTCTTTCAGAGTGAGAGGTCACACTGAGAAAAAGCACTTTCTAAATATTACATGCAAACTTTTTACCATCAGTATGAGGAAATGGAATCTTTGAGTTGTCCAATCTAATGTCACATAGCTAATAAAAGAGACAGATCTGGAATTAGAACAAAGCTGGTTGTAGGGGTATAATTCTCATGGCTGAAATTAGAAGACAATTTGTCCTCAAGATACAGTAACCTAGACTTTTGTTGCTCCAAGTTAAAGAATCTAGTTTGTTTCTGCCTGATTTTATCATTACTTTTGATAGAATGTTGACATCTAAGGCCTGAAGTCTATAGTTTCCTCTATTTCTTGGTACAATAATCATTTGTAATCACACTGTCATCCTACAGCTGGAATAAAGCTGCACTGTGCAAGGACAGATTATGAACTTTGCAATTTCAGCAGTTTTTCCCTTTCTAATGCATTTTATAATATATGAGTCACTGCTCAATAATGATGTTATTAAAAATTACACTTATAGAGAGAGTCTAAGGTCTTCCTATTCTGTGAACTACTGACCATGCAATCCATACCCCTCCATGTTACCAATATTCTATCCGTATATTAGAATACAAGTTGCTCCTACATACAGTTTTTCATGACTGAATGGGATTACTGCCAGCCTTGAGTCACTGAGAATTTTATGCCACCCTCTCTCTGGCTTAATCCCTTCCTATATAATAATTAGTGTATTCCTCTAAAATCATCCATACCACAGAGAGATATGAACAAATATTAGCTTGAGAAAACACCATTGTATTTTCTACATGCTAATCATGTAAGTAGTGAATACTCAATGAAATCATATCACTATATAAAGTAATTGAACAACATGGTTTTAGTTTTCCTCCTGAGACTTACTTTCTTATACTTAATGTATTGTACATTTTGTGAAGGATGAAAACTTCAGACTATATAATTGAATACTACAGTTTACTCCTCCCATATGTTGAATGTACCAATAATCTCCTTTGTTTCTCCTTAGTGGGAAGGTGGATGCATGAAATAAAGAGTAAATCAGCAGTACAGGAAAAGGATCAAAGGAGCTTATGCATGATTCCTACTTAGATCCTTGGCCTTCCTGTTAGCCCTGCTTTCTACAAGTATTCTCAATTGGGTTTTCTTATTTGTGTGTGTGTGTGTGTGTGTGTGTGTGTGTGTGTGTGATTATCATGGAAATGGGAGAACTTCTTTACTGCCACAATAATACATTATTCACATACATTGATACATTGTCATGATAATAGCACAAACCTTGGAATGAACCTCTAAACCACTTGTCTAATATTACTTCTTCAGGGATTTGAGCTTCATTTTTCTGTTCCTGAGAAGCCACACCCTCCTTGGAAAGATCCTCCTTATCATTTTCTTTTCCTTCTATACCAATTGATCAGTTTGGTACTCAGCTAAGAGTATTGCATGCCTTTGTTCAATTGGCTCTCCAAATATGATTTCAGAGTTTTATTTAATAAATCTTAACAATGTGCAAATGAAAGAGCTCAGAAAGCTTGTTTAGTGTATCCACCTCTGGTCACATAGCTAAGCCAGAAAGAACAACTGTCTAAATCTAAATCTAAGTCTAAATATACATCTAAATTTAGATCTACCATCTATGTTCTAAAATATCATCCTGAAATATAAACACAATTTACATTTCTGACTAATAGGTATGGGCGGGAATATTGGTCTCAGCGGACAATCTTCTCAGACTTTATTTGAACACATCATAAAGATATTACTTGAGAGAAAAAAACAGTCTGAGGGCATGTGCTTATGTATGTTTTTGATATCGAGAAGAAAGCTAGACTAAATTCAACGTCAGCCAATCTTATGCTCATAAACAATTAACTTAGCATACATTAGCCTTTGCTATGGTGTTCTCATCAATGGAATGAATACTTAAGTGTCAAATGATGGTCAGGTCTCATTGTGAGTCAAAGATTCTCTTCAAACAACATTTTTGGTAACAGTGAGATATAATTCATATATGGAAAATTATCTCAACATATTTCAGTCATATTGCAGAATTGTTCCACCATCAGCACCTTTCAGTTCCATAGCATGTCTATCTTGCTGCTGCAAATTCTACTCATTCCTGTTTCTCCTCAGTGTTTGGATAACACAAGCTCATTTTCTTTTTTCACTGATTTGCCTCAAATGAATATTTCTGAGGAATGGAATCATAGGACTTGTCATTCTCTATGACTGTCTTCTCTCATTTGGCAATTGTTTTAAGGTTCATCATTTTTATTGCCAAACTCATTTATCTGTTCATCCAATGATGGATCTTTGGGGTGGTCTAGTTTTGGATAGGATAATTAAGGCTGCAATGAACATTTGTGTATAAGAGTTCAGGGATTGTATTTTACTATATATATCCAGGATTGGAACTGGTTGGTCACCAAGGAACTTAATTTCAATACTTTAAGAATTATGTTTTTACATCAAAACGATCATTCACCATGATCAAGTAGGCTTCATCCCAGGGATGCTGGGATGGCTCAATATACGGAAATCCATTAACGTAATTCACAACATAAACAAACTCAAAGAAAAAATCGTATGATCATCTTATTAGATGCTGAGAAAGCGTTTGACAAAATCCAACATCCCTTCATGATAAAAGTCTTGGAAAGATCAGGAATTCAAAGCCCATACTTAAACATAGTAAAAGCAATATACAGAAAACCAGTAGCCAACTTCAAACTAAATGGAGAGAACCTTGAAGCAATCCCACTAAAATCAGGGACTAGACAAGGCTGCCCACTCTCTCCCTACCTATTCAATACTGTACTTGAAGTCCTAGGCAGAGCAATTAGGTAACAAAAGGAGATCAAAGGGAAACGATTTGGAAAGGAAGAAGTCAAATTATCATTATTTGCTGATGATATGATAATATACTTAAGTGATCCCAAAAATTCCACCAGAGAGCTCCTAAACCTGATAAACAACTTCAGCAAAGTAACTGGATATAAAATTAACTCAAGCAAATCAGAGGCCTTCCTATACACAAAGGATAAACAGGTGGAGAAAGAAATTAGGGAAACAACACCCTTCAAAATAGTTACAAATAATATAAAATACCATGGTGTAACTCTAACTAAGCAAGTAAAAGATCTGTTTGACAAGAACTTCAAGTCTCTGAAGAAGGAAATTGAAGAAGATCTCAGAAGATGGAAAGATCTTCCATGCTTGTGGATTGGCAGGATTAATATAGTAAAAATGGCCATCTTACCAAAGGCAATCTACAGATTCAATGCAATCCCATCAAAATTCCAACTCAATTCTTCACAGACTTAGAAAGAGCAATTTGCAAATTTATCTGTAACAACAATAACTCAGTATAGCCAAAACTATTCTAAACAATAAAGGAACCTCTGGTAGAATCACAATCCCGGACCTTAAGCTGTACTACAGAGCAATTGTGATAAAAACTGCATGGTATTGGTACAGTGGTGGGCAGGTAGAACAATGGAACAGAATTGAAGACCCAGAAATGAAGTCACACAACTATGGTCACTTGATCTTTGACAAAGGAACTAAAACCATACAGTAGAAAAAAGACAGTGTTTTCAAATATGGTGCTGGCTCAACTGGCTGTTAGCATGTAGAAAACTGCAAATAGATCTATTCCTACCTCCTGTACAAAGCTCAAGTCCAAGTGGATCAGGAACCTCCACATCAAACCAGATATATTGAAACTAATAGAAAATAAAGTGGGGAAGAAACTTGAGCAAATAGGCACAGGGGAAAATTTCCTGAAGAGGACGCCAGTAGCTTCTGCTCTAAGATCAAGAATGGACAAATGGGACCTCATAAAGTTGCAAAGCTTCTGTAAAGCAAAAGACACTGTTAATAGGACAAAACGGCAAACAACAAATTGGGAAAAGATCTTTACCAATCCTATATCTGATAGAGGGCTAATATCCAATGTATACACAGAACTCAAGAAGTTAGACTCCAGAGAATCAAATAGCCCTATTAAAAAATTGGGTACAGAGCTAAA
>JADRCD010200099.1:0-20460 GCA_019843815.1 Montemys delectorum
TGGGCCCAACAGACTTCTGTAACCTCACACCTCTGCACCACTACCTAACTCCCAGATCTCCACTAGGATTCAGTTTGCGGCTTGATTCGGACATCCCCTTTGAAATCTCCCATATCCGGTACAAATACCTATCCAAGTACTCAACACACTCCCAAAACAAGTGTTTAACCAACCTACGTCCCATCCCACTTTGTGTCCTACTTGAGAGGAGCAATGCCCACTCTGGCATCCCCAGTGCCAGGCCCATGGCAGGGGCTTTAAGAGAAGCGAGCTCAATGAATGAACTGACCCACACGTGCCCCAGGAGGCAGGATCTCCACAAGGAAGCACACAGGGGTTCAAGGGAAGGCAGGGCAGCGGGCATTTAAACTCCAGTGGGCCAGGCCGGCAGCCCCGGGGCGGGGCTCGGAGCGACCGAGGAGGAAGGAGGGCGCGGGGCGGGGCCTGTGTGGCCTCCCCGCTGCGGCGGGGGCAGGGCGAGGTAGGGGCCGCTCCCGCCCGCTCCGGGGCCCGCACTCACTCGTCCCCTTGCAGGAGGCTGCACTCCGTGATGGGCCGCACGGCAGCCCGCGGGGGCTCGGCATCCGACCTGGGGCGGAAGCACAGGCTCAGCTTCTCCTCCAGGCTGGAAGCCAGCGCCGGGAAGCTGTCGCCGCCCGCGTGTGCCCCCGCTCCAGCCTCCGGGCTCGCGTTACAGTTCTCCTGGTCCTGGACACTCCCGGCCGGCTCCTGGAACTCATAGAAATCCTGCCAGTCCCCGTCCGCCGCCATCACGCCCGCTGCCGGCGTGCGCCCCGCCCCGGCCGGACGGCCACGCCCTGTCGCATTCAGACCACGCCCCCACGGTGCCGCCCACTGGGAGCCACGCCCCTTGTCCTCCAGCTCCAAGCTGCCCAAGCTGACTTTAAAGTCTTCATTTCCTGAGCCTTCTGGAAGACCTTAACCGAGGTTGAGTCACTTCCTATGTTCTTGATCATTTATGAGGAACAACTTCCCTCAGCGCCCCTGTCTAAAAGTGGCTAAAAGGAAGACTTCTTTAAACGTACTGTCAGATTTTTGCCCCATGGGAACATTCTTAACACTCCATCTAGATTGACAGGAGTTACTGGGAAATGTTTACCGTGGTACCGAAATGCATTCCATAAATACATCTCTCCCACGTGCAAAGCACATGTGAGTGGATATGCTCAAAGTACTTAGAAAATGCCTCAACAATAAATACTCACCTACTGGCTATACATTGTAGCTGGAGCTTTAAAACTTACCTAAAATTAAATCTTGTAAAAGTGTGGCTGAGGTATGGGAAGCTTTCTTTTCATGGACCTAGCTTCTCACTTATTTATTTATTTATTTATTTATTAGCAAAATAAAATGATTTATGGAGGTAGAGAGTAGTGATGGTTGTATGCAGTATACACTATACCCTGAAAATTGCTAGGGTTATAGTTTTGTTACATGCATTTAACTACCACAAGAATCAAGGAAAGTAGGTAGATGCAGTTACAGACAAAACCATGAGTTCTTCAAATGTGTCATTCAGGTGAGTGAAACATCTTTCAATAATATATTATAAAATGTCTTATATATATATATATACTCAGAAGTTGTATAAAAATTTATTGGGCAACTCCATCCAATGGGCTTGTTTTATATTATAATTAAATACAAAATGCCCAATAATTGTCTTGCAAACAATACCTGCCCCTCCTCAGGCAAAGGGAAGTGTTAAGTGGTAGAGTGTAGAAAGCCATTCAATAGGCGACCCATTTCTGCACACGCGTGGCACTATGTCCTTTCCTTAGACTCTTTTGACTCAGCCTTTCATAGAAACTATCCAGTTTCAAGTTTCTGTTCCCTTACCCCTTCACTCAGTATTTCCTGTCAGCACTTGTTCTCCTTCCTTCAGCTCCTCCCCTTCAGCTAACTTCTAGCTTCCTACACTGCCATCAATATGGGGAAGAAAGGCCAGCTTCAGGTTTGCACAGTCCATCAGAGGCCCCTGAGGAGGAAGCCCGGCTCCTTTATCACATCGTAGAGCCTAATTTTGTGAATTGGCTCATTTGAACTTATTTGTTTTATACCTATCTTACTTCCTACCAGCTCCTAGAGACCTTTATGAAAAATGATCATGTGTGAAGGAGTTTCCCCATTTGATAGATTAAGAAAAGTTAGTTTGTATATGTACCAGTGATAATTAAAGAAAACTAGGCCATGAATTTAGGGTCTGGGAACCAGAGAGGGAAAAGATTCTTGTAAAGTTTTAATTTAAACTACATTTAAAAAGGAAGAAAAGTTAGCTGAGAAAAATAATTTCAAGCACTTGACTCAAAATTAGAGAAGATACAAAAACAGCTTTATGGCACTTAAGTAATGTGCTCACATAAACACTGACAACGGAAACATCTCAATTGTACAGTGCAGTAAAATTTCTACATAACACACATCGCAGTGAAAACTTTTTAAAATGTATATCATTTAACATGTAAATCACTTAAACATATAATTAATCTGAAAATAAAAAACAAAAGAAAGGGAATACTGAGTATTCACAGAGCCTGAAGCAGCAACCATGGAGCCCGCGTGAGTCTGAGCTAGGTCCTCTGCTTATGAGCTGTGGCTGTGTAGCTTGGTGTTTTTATTGGGCTCCTGACAGTGGGGGTGGGGAGGGAGTGTCTCTGACTCCTTTGCCTGCTCTTAAGATACTTATCCTCCTGCTGGGTTGCCTCATCCAGCCTTGATATGAAGGTGTGTGCTTACTCTTCTTGCATCTTCTTACATCTTCAGTTGATATCCCTGGGAAGCCTGTTCTTTTCTGAAGGAAAACAGAGGAGCAGTGGATCTGGGGAAGAGGGGAGGGGGGTAACTTGGAGGAGTGGAGGGAGGGGAAACTGCAGTCAAATGTATTGTATGAAAGAAAAGTAAATTTTACATATTATATATGTATGTGTATATATATGTACCTATACATATATATATTTTATATGATGTCTAGTTGTCAAAGTACCATGCTTAGCAAATGCTAAAGGCTCATAAAGCAACAGATAAGAAGGCCTATAAATGAAATTTTCTAGTGAAAAACTCAAAAAGTGTTTTAGTAACTACAAAATAATCAAGTTAGCTGAGTAAAGGGGTGGTCTGGAGACAGGTGGCATCAAAGTGGGTGTGTAGGAGAAATAGACCTGAAGTTTATTTAGTAATTATGAAAAGACAGACACAAAAATGTACAGATCAACCAACAGAGAAGAAATTAAAAACAGAAAGAACAGAAATCTATATTGACCCATGAATTTAGGGAAAAATGTGTTTGCCTCTCAAAAAGTAAAAGGTGGCTCTTTTCATTGTTCCCTCCTTTAAAAAACTTTTGAGCAGACCACACACAAAGAAACCATTATTTTTAAGGAGTTGGAAATGATTATCACGAATTGTAAGCATTTATCAAGTTACATTTTACCCCATAAATATTTGTTGAGTAGTATATGTTGATTAAAACTATGGACTACACACAATCCAAAATTTGTTTAAAAAAAAAAAAACAGCATTTCATTCTGGTTATCCATATTTGTCAGGGGAGTCTTTGGTGAACAGCTTCACTTTGCATTTTAATGATTCAATTGAAGTCTTCATTAAACCTGAGCAATAATAGTTGGTCACCATAAGAAGGAGCCAGGATGACTGGCTATGGCTTCATCCTCTGCAAGGTCCCAGAACAGCTAGGCAGGTGGACACTATATGTCTGAGTGTGTCCTGTGTCATCAAATGCTGTTCTCTGAGTGACAGCTACAAAGTAACATTGATGGCAGTTCTTCATCCAACTTTAAAATTTGTTAACTCTTATTTTACCTCTGAAGTAAATCTATATTTCACACTACCGTTATATAAATTAACTTTACTGCAAAGTGATGCACCATTAATAACATAGACTATTGTTATGTGTTGGTGCACTTGAGTTTTCAGAGCAACATCAGAGGCTATAACTCTGAGAAGAAAGTCAATGGAAACAGGGCATCTCTAGCTGTCAAGAAACTGAGCAACCCCGTTTACTCCCTAATCACCTGGGAGGGGGGTGAGAAGTGAGTTTCTTATAAATTGTATTGAGTACAAAGACAAATGGACAATGAGTGACATTTGAGTCACGGGGAGACAGGGTGTCTAGAGGACACTGAATCAGAGGAGTCTCAGCAGAAGAGACCCAAGAGGCTGGGCTTTGGATCTGATAGACTTCCGTACTTATTATATATATATCATTGTACCATATCTTCTGGAAATGCAATATTTAATTATAGAAATATTCTAAATTTTCTACAGTATCAGGATTAGGTAATCGTATTACCCAGCAATATCCCACAAACTCCACCAGAGCTGTCCCCTAAAATTTACACTGATGAGTGTGATAGGAATAAAAAGCATTATCATTGGAGGGCTTTAGTCCTTTGGGATTTTCTCCTACAATCTTGCTGTCTCCTTCCTAAGTTTTGATGTTCAAAAATCTTATAATATTTCTTGCTATTTTTTAAAGGCAAGATTTGCTTTATAATTGGAGAGAATATGAGGATAAGGATAAAAATAACTAGTCTACATATAACATAATTTTAATTTTCACATTTTTTTTATTTTGTGTGTATATGTTCTGCATGCATACATGTGCCCACAAGTGCCACATGACACAGTTTATGGGGGTTGGATCCTTCTTGTTCTGTGGATTTTGAGCTTTGAGCTCATAGCATTGAGCTTGACTGTAGGCACCTTTACTTGCTAAGCCATCTTATTGGCCCCAGGATAACATTTTAAACGATTTATTTATTTCATGTGCATTAGTGTTTTATCTGCATGTCTTGTCTGTGTTGGGGTTTTGGATCCCTTGGAACTTGAGTTATAGACATTTGTGAGTTGTCATAGGGGTGCTAGGAGTTGTCACCTGGGTCCTCTGGAAGAGCAGCCAGTGTTCTTAACTGCTGAGCCCTTTCCCCAGGCCCCCTAACATAATTTTTTAAGGCTATAAGTTTAATAGAATAGTTTTTACTATTTGTCTTTTGAAATATGTCAGTGCGTTTAACAGCAGAAGAAGCTCAATCAAGAACACTGCATCAAAATAGCCTCTTTAAATGTTTTGAACCTAAATGGACATACTATTGAAGCCAGGCAGGAATCGAATCCACGAGAGCCAAACAAAGTGGACTGTTAAGATAAGTGTTTGTGTAATTTAAGCAAACAAGTAATTACTCAATTTTCTGCTCAATTTGACTAGGATAGGCACAGAAGTCGCTAACTGTTTCTAATTAAGTAATATAGGGTTAAAGCTACGGAACTTGTAAAGTCCTTGTTATGTAATTTAAAGAATGAAACCTTAGTCTTCTCTGGTGTTGTGGAGAGTGACTTGCAACCCTGAGAGACTGATTTACTGTTTGGAAAAGAGAATCAGTGTGACTCTGAACTCTCACAGAATGGGGGACCTTCCAAGTCCTGAATTAGCACCAGACCTCGAATTTTACTATTCACCTCTCTGACCCCTGTGGGGTTCCAGGGGTCCTTACCACTGGAGTTGTGTTTTTGTACACCTACACCCGATGGTGAATGAGCAAGAATTCTCTAGGAAGCGTCTGCCAGGTAGGCAGCTGACCTCAGCAGCAGCCGTTTTCTCTCATCATAGATCTGCATCCCTTATAACTAGATGCAGAATCTCTCAGCCTAGATGCCTCAGACTGTGGCTGTACTTGGAGGCCACATCAAATCAATAATGCTTGGAGGCCACCATTTTAATGGTGGTTAAGGTAGAGTGAAGCCTTTAAGGGGGCCATAGTCCAATCTGTCTTTATTCAGAAGACAGTATTTGAGCCTGCAGATAAACTCCAGGGGTGCACAGGCACAGAAGCCGACCACTTAAGACACAGTGTAATGGAGGTACAGAAGCCTCGCTACTCCCACTCCCACTTTAGGCTTGAGCTTTCAGCTTTCAGAAGTAGGGGGACTACTTTGTTGCTGTGTAAGCCACACACTATTTTGTCATCTTGGCCTTGGTAGAGTAATGCTAATCCATCTTCCACAGCCACCACAGTGGCTTCAAGAAGTCCCCACAAGGTGCCTTGAAAGTTCAGGATGGAGACAATTCCATTTTTCCTCTTAGTCTTGTTGGCAGCTGTGGGAAGATCTCGCCAGTGTGTTAGATGGGTGAACTGAATTGTTCTGCTCACACATGGTGACTCCACAGGACAGAAGACTGGACGTTATGAAGAGGCAGAGAGATGGAGCTGTGAGGCAGGCCAAGAGAATTTAGTGTGCCTGCTAGTCAGTCCCCAGAAGAGGGCTCCCCAGAGGCCATGAAGAATGCACTGTCTTTATCTCCAGCTAGGTGACTTCTCAGATGAAAGATCTGGACATCAGGTCCCTGTGAGCTCAGAGCATGAATGACATCATGTAGCTTTACAAAAGAGTCTCTGTCCAGGTCTTGACTTTAGAATCATATCATATGAGTTATTAAGAATGGGGGGGGGGGCTATCCTTACTTAGAGAATTACTAAGGTCAGAGGCTGGAGCAAGTGATGGCATCTATAGACATGAGGAACAATCCACACTTTCACCATTTGTTGGGCATTGTCTTAGTCAGGGTTTCTATTCCTGCACAAACATCATGACCAAGAAGCAAGTTGGGGAGGAAAGGGTTTATTCAGCTTACTTCCACATGGCTGTTGATCACCAGAGGAAGTCAGGACTGGAACTCAAGCAGGTCAGGAAGCAGGAGCTGATGCAGAGGCCATGGAGGGATATTTCTTACTGGCTTGCTTCTCCTGGCTTGCTCAGCCTACTCTCTTATAGAACCCAAGACTTCCAGCCCAGGGATGGCACCACCCACAAGGGGCCTACCCCCATTGATCACTAATTGAGAAAATGCCCCACAGCTGGATCTCATGGAGGCACTTCCCCAACTGAAGCTCCCTTCTCTGTGATAACTCCAGCCTGTGTCAAGTTGACACACAAACCCAGCCAGTACAGGCATGGATATATGATTTTTCCCTGAAGGCCCAGTAGACATCCCAAAAGCCATCTTGAAAGAGCTGGATCAGAAAAGCTAGCAAAGTTGAGGAGAAAGAAAGAGACTACAGGGATAGAAGGAATCAGAAATAGAAAAAGGAAAGAGCAGGCCTAACTCTATCCATATGCTGGTCTCAGCAGGAGTGGGAAAATGGACACAAATATAAGACAGAAGTTATTTATATTAATGCCTAAAAATAAGGCTGAGCTTTCTTGTTGGTATGGTCTGGCAAAGTCAGCCCTTTCAACATGTTACTTCTGTGACCTGATGACCTTCATTCAGCCTTCACCACCTTGGACTCACGTGCCAGCCCCTCTGTTCTCAACTCTGTTGGATTTGCTCCCACCCGCTGTCAGTGCACAAAGATCTCCCATTTTCTTTGAAAAACAATAGTAATGTCCCAACAAATGTCTATTCAGCCAAATATAAAGGCTTGAGGGGTTTTCCACCCCAGCCAAAGCCAAGTACAACCCCTTGAACTGGGGTCAGCTGTCACCCCTATGCTACCAAGGATAGTTAACACACTAATGAAGATAATACCAAGTGGAAACGGGTATTAAAGAAAGTGAATAGAGATGCAGACCACATAAATGAAAAGTCCCCGCAAGTTCTGGGCTGAAACAGCCATTCAGTCTGACTGCTTAAATAGAGAGGAGATCAAGAAAAACATCCACCAGCTTTTTCATCGTGGCTTGAAAGAAAGACAGGTAGAAAGTACTCAGTACTGGGAATCACAGAGAACCAAAGCCCTGGGACAAAGTAGTTTCAGAAAAGGCACGGTTCAGAAGGTGACAGCAACAGGATACCTTCTGATTCACTTTCAGAAAGCCAACGTGACAAGGTTACCTTTGCTGAGTGATGCTTTGACTTGGGTCGTCCCTACCTCCAGACTGGCTTGGGTCCTCGTACCTCTCTGACTCAGTGCTAGTGATCATCACTTTTATCTGCCGAGCAAATCCTCAACTTCCCAGCCCTCTAGTAGGAATGGCTGTGTTACACAGGTGAGGAGGGAAAATTACTCGGTCAGAAGATTTAAGTCTGTCACTTTCGGTCCTTTGTGGGATAATCTTTTACTGATGGGGTAAAAGTGGCCAAAACATACAAAGTAGGAGAGGAAAGCTCTGTTGTTGGTACCTGAGAAACGTTTGTTTTGTTTTAAAACTGGCTCTCTATTTGTGGCCCTGGTTAGCCAGGACCTTGTTTGGTAGGCAAGGTTGGCCTCAAACTTATGATGATCCTCCTGCCTCTCCTGAGTACAGACCAGCGTACTGATATTCACCATCACACCATACTTAGTGCCTGAGAACTGAAAATACTTTCCCAGGTTTCCCTGTAACTGTCAGACACCGTCTATGCTCAGACTGAAATGAGAGAGGGCTTATTCCAAGTCTCTGTTTTTACACCGCCCTGCCTATGAATGATTTATAACGTGCAATTTGTTTCCATGAATTGTTTTTGAAGATCGATCTGTTCCTGTCTGTCCTTTACCTAAAAGTGATATTAAAATGTTCTCCCATAGGCAAAGGGTGACACAAGCTAAAAACCATGCTCTTAATAGTGCGAGACACAGACATTGACATTGATTTTTACATCAAATGACTCTGGGAGGAGAGACTTATCTCCACTCTCCAATAAAATAAACAATATTAAGTTCGTTGAGATTACATACTTTAATTGCAGGCCTGCTATAAAAAAAAATATGGCATTTACATTTTCCCAAGATGTCAGAAAAAGTTTACCAAATCACTAAGTTCTACACATTTGACTTGTGGATGGTGGTGATTACACAAACATCTGATTTTTTTTTAATACCATTTTATTTCTTATTGGTTTCAGGGAATGATGATGGCATTTTCATTTATAATCTGGAGATTTGCAATTCACCCCTGAGTTCTTTCACTTACACAATCTTCTTTTTCAGGCTTGATAATTGCTTTCTTATATTGGCCACTGTGGTAGTTTGAATAGATTTGGCCCCTACAGACTCATGTGTTTGAATGTTTGGCCCATAGGGAGGGACACTATTAGGAGGTGTGAGCTTGTTTGTCACTGTGGGGGTGGGGGTTTGAGGTCTTAAATATTCAAGTTATGCCCAGTGTGAAATAAATCCAGTCTCCTCCTGGCTGCCTTTGGATCAAGATGTAGAACTCTCAACAGTTCTCCAGTTCTCCATGGTTCTCCAACCATGTCTGCCTGAGCACTACCATTCCCAGCATGATGATAAGAAACTTAACCTCTGAGATGAAGCTAGCCTCAAATAATGTTGTCTTTTACAAGAGTTGACTTGGTCATGGTGTCTCTTCACAGCAATGAAACCCTAACTAAGGTAGCTACTTTGGCAATCTGAAAACACCTACCTTAAAATGGACAGAATATATCATAAGATGTCGCCATTATGTGATTTTTCTTCTTAATGCATACATTCATTTATTTGACCCAAATATAGTCTTCAAACAGTACTTATTTCTAATAGTCCTTACATACCTTACTTTATCCACTGTTGTTCAAATCTTTCCTGTGTCTGTGCCTTGTATATATATATTTATGTGTGTGTGTGTGTGTGTGTGTGTGTGTGTGTGTGTGTGTGAGTCTGGAGGCCAGAAGTTGAGGCCAAATACCTTCCTCTGGATCTCCATTTTATTTTGTTGTTGTTGTTGTTTGGATTTGTTGCTGTTGTTTGTGGGGTTTTTGTTTGGTTGTTTGGTTAGTTTTTAGGGTCTTCTTATTTATTTATTTATTTATTTATTTATATTATGTGCATTGGTCTTTTGTCTGCAAGTGTGTCTGTGTGAAGGTGTCCAGTCCTCTGCAACTGGATTTACAAGACAGTTGTGAGATGCCATGTGGGTGCTGGGAATTGAACTCAGGTCCTCTGGAAGAACAGCTACAGCTCTTAACTTCTGAGCCATCTCTCCAGCCCCTGTATTTTGTTTTTAAAGAAAGGTCTAGTACTGATTCTGGAGCATTCTCATGTCAGTTAGACTGGCTGGCCATCCAGTTCCTGAGGTTGGCTAGTCTCTGTCTCCCCCTATATCTCCCCAGTGCTGGGGTTGCAGACATACTCTACCATGCACATCTGGGCTCCCCAGCACATGGCCTTTTGTTTTTACAGAAGCACTTTACCCATTGAGCTAGTCTTCCAGTTCCCCACTGTAAGGTTTCTCTTCATCTCCCTATGCTTCACTGTTTCTCCATTATCTTACTCATGTTCACTACACAGGTGTTCTATAGGTGTCCTGTGCTCAGAACAGCCCTCATTGTTGTTCACAAAGACATCAGAAATGTTTTCATCCCAAGTCCAACCCAGGCCCAACCTTTAGGGACAAAAGAGCATCGATTGTTTACCTAAGGCACTTCCACCTTCTTCTGTTGTCATATCCTGTGATCAGCCTGGAAAAGCCTGATGTACCAGTGCTGCTGGGAAAGTGGAAGTTTGAAACTAGGTGTGCCACTGGGATTCAACTAACCTTCGGTGGAGGGTAGCGATGTGGAGGTTGAGGCTACATCCGAATCAAGCACTCAGAAAACTGTGGTGGCCTCCAGAGCAGTGCGAGGGGTTCAGACACGCTCTGCGCTCACAGGTGAGGTGAGCACATCAATGGAGGATCCAGCAGAGCAGGCAATGCCCTGAGTCCCAGAAACTCAGAAAAGGGTGCTTCATTCTCAAGAGTCGGCTAGCAATCAGCTGGACCTCTGCAGGTTGTGACTAGAAACCAGGATCTGCTGCAAAGGAGGATTTACCATGGAATTGAGAAAGTTTAAGTTTGGGGGGCCCTGAGAGAGGGAGGCCATGAGGTATACAGTAATGCACCTTTACTGTTAAGGAGTTTGTGTGGAGTTCCTGGGGAAAGATCATAGACTCCATCCAATTATAATTAGAAGATTTATTAGCTGTAACAGGATGAACAATCTTGGAGCCAAATTTGAGATTTCCATGAAGGAAGGATATAGGGAAGAGGTTTTTTGTTTTTTGTTTTTTTTGGTTTTTTTTTTTTTTTTTAATGGAAACCCTCAAGAAGACCTTCAATATCTGTGCAAGCAAACAAAAACTGGTCTGTCCTGCCAAGTTTAAGTGTTACGGCAACTCAAAACAAGCTCTGGTTATCAAGAAAAAGCAGTTAGTTATATCATGACAAGCAGATAGTCATGGCTGTATGTTTTTGGGTGGGGTCACTGAGTCCGGGTTACTGAGAACTTATCTTCCAGGGACTGGAGTCAGACAAATGAAATGGCTAGTGGGTACCAAGATGGATACCTACCATAAAATGGCGCTTCTTGAGTTATGACGCTTAGAAAGCAACTGAAGAGTGCTATCAGTTAAAGATCAGATACCAATCACTGAAAAGCATCACTTGCGATGTCCTAAAACCTTAGCTTTCATATAAGGAACTCCAAAGAAGGATTCTCAAATTCCAAAATAGCCTTATACAGTTACCTGTTAACGCCACTTGCAAGCCACAAATCTAAAAAATTTCAAAACTATCAATCACAAAAAAAAAAAATTTCTTTTATTGAAAAAAAGTTTTTTCATACAATATATTCTGATTACGGTTCCCCTCCCCCTACACCTGCCAGTCTTTCCAGCTCACCTCTCTTATCCAGACCAGCACCCTTTCAGTCTCTCCTTAGGAAACAGGCACCTTTGGTTGGTGGTTAGTCCCTGGGAGCTCTGGGGGTACTGGTTGGTTCATATTGTTCTTCCTATGGGGCTGCAAACCCCTTCAGCTCCTTTGGTCCTTTCTCTAGCTCCTCCATTGGGGACCCTGTGCTCAGTCCATTGGTACAGACCCATGGCTCCAGCCACATATGTAGCGGGGGACGGCCTTGTTGGACACCAATGAGAGGAAAGACTCTTGGTCCTGTGAAGGCTGGGTGCCCCAGTAGGGGAATGCCAGGACAGGGAAGTGGGAGTGGATGGGTTGGTGAGCAGGGGGAGGGGGAATGGGATAGAGGGTTTTCAGAGGGGAAAGGAAGAAAAGGGATAACATTTGAAATGTAAATAAAGAAAATATCTAATTAAAAAAAGAAAACAGGCATCTAAGAAATTATAATAAAACAAAATAAGGCAGATCAAAAACAAATCATACTATGACAAAACAATCAAGCAGGAAAAAGAGCCAAAAAAAAAAAAAAAAAGCACAAAAAAATACATCACACTGGAACCCCATAAAGTCCCCAAACTGAAAGCAACAACATATTGACAAAAGACATGTAAGGTTGGAACAACCAGCACACCCTGACTTCACATTATGAGACAAGGAACCGCCAAAGATACCATTGAGTTTGTTTCCTGTTGGCCATCTCCTGCTGGGCATGTGGCCTGTCCTTAAGAGTGATTTGTTTCCCCAGCGAGATGCCCTTGGAGAAAATTAACTTTTCATTTGCAAGTGGCTATCAATTGGAGATAGCTTCTGGGTGAAGGATGTGGAGGCATGTGTCCACCTCCTGCAAGAAAAACATTTTGATAAACCACATTAGAAGGCTGTTTTTTCTTTCTGTTATCTATGGGAAATAAGACTGTAAATTTATAGGAGGGAGCGTACTAAAGCTATGTATTAAAAAGTTTATTATCTTAAAATATGTTTTGAGGGTATCTGTCTTGTTTAAAAATATATGTTTTGTTCATTCTACATAAATATTTAGTTCAATAACTTTGTATTCTCCTTACATGAGTCTTATAAAATTATACATGGTTCCTATGCCAAAAAAGAACGTGGTTACTAGCTAAGGTGGTGGGTGAAATCAGCCAGCCAAGGCCCGGTTCTCAATGTTATGTGCCAGCACTTTAGTGCAGGAACAAACAGTTTTTAAAACTTTGGTTAATAACTCAATAACTCAAAAAACTGGTATATAGTTCATATGTACAACATGTTTTTATTTGTTTCTGTTTTAAGAACTATTTTTATTTATTCATATGTACGTGTGCCTTCGAGTCTCTCTATACCATGTGCATGCTGGTGCCTTCAGAAGTCAAAGGGTGTCAGATCCCCCTGGAGCAGGACTTATGGGTAGTTGAAGTAAGTGCTCTTAACTGCTCTACCATCTACCCAGCTCTTTCTGTTCCTGTACTGGAGACTCAACCTAAGGCCTCTGAATGCTAGGCAAGCATGTATCATTCAGCTACATCCCCAACCCCAATGTGTATTCTTGTTGTTGTTGTTGTTGTTGTTGTTGTTGTTGAGATTTAAGAAGGCAATAAGGATGTGTATATGCACCCAAACTGCTAGCCCCCAACTCACAGAGATCCACCTGATTCTGCTTTCTGGGTGCTAGGATCAGGGGTGTGCCCCACCTGGGCAGGAAATGTTGGCTCTCGCCTTTAATCCCAGTTCTCAAGAGGCAGAGGCAGGCCGATCTCTGAGGTTGAGGCCAGTTTCATCTACAGAGCAAGTTCCAGGGCATCCAGGGCTACACAGAGAAATAGTGTGTGTAGGGGGGGCACCATGCCCAGCTCAGCTGTACTTCATTCCATAGGTTCACTGCAGCTCCATGTGAGAATGCATACAAACGACATACCCTGCATCCAGACCTGAGCAATGCAAACCTCCTACACATGATCCTGTGTTTCTTCGCCATTGAGCCCTCAACACACATGAGCACAGTGACCATGAAAATTGCCGATAAGTGCACTGCAGCTGCACAATGAAGAAAGCTGGGTCCCAGTCACCGCTTAGAAGAAAAAACCACGAGAAAACCCACTTTGGTCTTCTAGTTAATGAGAAATAAACTTTTCATAGTTAAAGTTCTGCAAGTTTTCTGTTACAACAGCTCACAGTATCTTACCAAATACTGTTCTTCTTGGCTGACCAATGACAACCCTTTTCAACTGTATTATGCTTATGTTTAATTAAATCTTACTGGCCTCATTATCAATACTCATATGCATATGTGTGATATATTTTTATGTCTTTGAAAATGAAGATGTGTCTGAAGTTATATTTTCTATTTGTGGATCCAAGTTTGCATTGCTAGTGAAAAGGTTGAAATGATTTGTATATTTTTAGTGCATCTGAGATGGGGCCTTTTTTTTTAAGCAGACATTTCTATAGAAACAAATCTATCTGTAGTGGTTTGAATGAACAGTGTCTCCCAGGGCTCACATATTTAAGACTTGGTCCCTGTTTGGTGGCACTTTTTGGGAAGGTTATGGACTTTTTAGAGGTAGAATCTTGCCATAGGTTACTGCAGGCAAGATTTAAGAGTTCGCAGCCTCGTTCCTGCTCAGTTTGTTCCCTGGTTCCTGTTTGCAGTTGAGGACGTGGTCTCAACCTACTCCAACTGTCTGCTGCCATGCCTCTCGTCCACCATTAGGGGGCACTCATTCCGGAACCGGAAACCAAAGTCAACTCTCCCATAAGTCACGTTGGTCACGGTGTTTTATCGCAACAACAAAAAGTAACTAAGGCATAGCCCTAAAGCAACAGCCACTTAAAGATTGTGGGTTTCCCTCTATCCCTACTTAAGGCTGAGAAGTCTTCTAACAATTCTCGAGAAAAGACTTCCGCATTGGCGTGTCTGCTGGCCTAGAGGACATTTACACTCTTTGTCAGCTATGATTCTTTCTAGGTTCCATATTCTAAGTATAAAGCAGGGTTCCATAGGACTCCCTGGGTCACATGCTAATAATTCATGTCTTCCTTGCCCTTTCTAGCTTGGGCAAGCCTTCCACCCATCTCTGTCTTCCAGCTAAAGATGTTCCTTCCAGGGGATTTCAGCTTTTTTTTTTTTTTTTTTTTTTTTTTTGCAGGACTGTGGAACCCAGGTGCCACGACGGGCTTCCAGGACTGGATTCACTCTCTGGACTTTGCTTGTTGTCCTTTCACGCCCAGTGCCTGCTGCCTCACCAAACCCTCCGTCCTTCCGTGAAAACCCACGGCCCTTCTCCACCCGCAGTCACTGTGTGGATGTTCTCAAACCCGCATAGAACAAAGCGGTCTGTGGCAACAAATGCCTCTTCTAGTCTCTTGTTCTATAACCTACATCTTGTCTCAGAAAGTCTCCAATAGACAACCCTGTGAGCTTCTACACACCTTTAGCCTTTCTATGTTCCCAGTCTCTGTCGTTTGTCATGGACAAATATAAGGAGCTGGACCAGGAGGCAGATAGATATAGATATGAAAGACAGAGAGATGAGAGATAAGGAGAGAGAGATGAGACAGAGATCGGAGAGAGATGAGAGAGACTTAGAGAGAGATTTTAGAGTTCATGGATCCCAGAATCTTGTCTTCCTTGTCTGAAATTTACTTCAGTAGGTTATCCTGGCTCTGTCCACCCACAAGATGGACAACGATTCATCACATTGATGGAATTGGATAGGCAGTGGATCAGATCTATTGGCATCCCCTGTAAACCCTGGGTATAGTAAGCTGGATTTAGGAGTCCAGTTTGTGAAAGTGTTCTGTGCTCACCTGAATCTTCAAATGAAGAGGCCCTTAAAAATCTGTTACATTTCTTTTCACTTCTCTGATAACATATGTGACGATTAATCATGATTGTGATCTTGCCTGGGTTAAAACACCCCAAGGAATCAGAAAAATACACTTCTAACTGTATCTGTGCAGACATTTCTCATGGGGGCTCTGAGCTAAGATGTGGTTTAATTCTCTGGGGGATTTAAGTGGGAATAGACTTTGTAGAGGTAGTAGAACTATGACAGGTGGGTCCTGGTCAGCAGAAGTAGATCATAGGGCTGTCCCTTTGAAGGGTGTACCCTGACCCTGGGTCCTCCTGGGTCATGATTATCCATGAGATAAACATCTTGCTTCCTACATGTCATATATTCTGTATCTGCCTCACTGCAGGCCTAAAAGCAATGAGTCCAGTCTCAGAGCAAACCTCCTGCACCAGTAGTTCTCGATCTATGGGTCCCGACCCTGAGGGATGTCAAAAGACCCTTTTACAGGGGTCACATATCAGATAGACTGCATGTTAGATATTTAATTCAATTCATGCAGTAAAAATGGCAGTTATGAAGTAGGAACAAAAATAATTTTATGGTTGGGGGAGGGGTCACCACAACATGAGGAGCTGTATTAAAGGGTCTCAGCATTAGGAAGGGTGAGAACTCAATAGAAAGAAGAAAACATCTTCAACAAAAGGTGCTGATTTAAACGGATGTTGGCATGTAGAAGAATGCAAATAGATCCATATCTATCACCCAACAAAATGAAGTTCAAATAGATCAAAGACCTCAACATAAGACCAGATACACTAAACCTGACAGAGGGGAAAGTCGAGAATAGCCTGAACACATTGGCATAGAAGACTTTCTGAACAGAACACCAATCCTGCAGGCACTAAGATCAACAATTAATAAACAGGACCTCATGAAACTGAAAAGCTCCATAAGGCAAGGAACATCATCAAACAGGCAAAATGGTGGCCTACAGATTGGGGAAAGATCTTGACCAGCCCTACAACCAACAATATCGAAAATATATAAAGAGCTCAAAAACTTAAACACCAACAAGCCAAATAACCCAATTAAAAAATAGATCTAAACAGACTCCTCAATAGAAGAATCGCTAATGGCTGAGAAGCACTTACCTAAAGAAATGTTCAATATCCTTACCCATCAGGGAAACACAGGTCAAAACAACTCTGAGATTCCATTTTACACTTATCAGAATGGCTAAGAGCAAAACTCAAGTGACATGCCTCATGCTGGCAAGGATGTGGTGCAAGGGGAACACTCCTCCATTGCTGATGTAAGGGCAAACTTGTACAACCACTTTGGAAATGAATATGACAGTTTCTCAGAAAATTGGGAATAGTTCTATCTCAAGACCCACCTGTAAAATTCCTGGGCATATACCAGAAGGACTCTCCCATATACCACAGGACACTTGCTCAACTATGTTCATAGCAACTTTATTTGTAAGAGCCAGAAACTTGAAATAACCTAGAGTCCTGCAACTAAAGAATGGGTAAAGAAGATGTGGCACATTTACACAATGAAGTATTACTCTGATGTTAAAAACAATGACATCATGAAACTTGCCAGCAAATGGATAGAATTAGAAAAAAATCATCCTGAGGGAGGTAACCCAGATCCAGAAAGAAAAAGCATGGTATGTACTCACTTTCAAGTGTATATTAGTCATAAAGGACAGGATAACCATGCTACAACCCACAGACCCAGAGAAGCTAAGTAACAAGGAGGGCTCAAGGGTGGGGGGGAACACATGAGTCTCATTGAGAAGGCAAATAGAATAGGCTGGACCATGAGGTGGAATGGAGATGGGAACAGGAGAGATCAGAGGGAAGGACAGAGGAAGAGAATACTGGGAAAGACAACACCTCTGGGATGATCCAGAAACCTAAGGCAATGGAAACTCCTGGGAACCTATAAGGGTGACCCTAGTTAAAGACTTCTGACAGTGAGGAATACATATCCTGAACTGGCCATCTCCTGTAATCAGCTAAGACTTCCAAAGGAGGGATTAAGACACCAATCCAGCCCCCAAACCTCTGACTTACAATTTGTCCTGCCTACAAGATGTACTGGGGTATAGGTGGTGCAGAAATTGTGGGAGTTACCACCTAAGGACTGTTCCATCTTGAGATCCATGCCATGAGAAAGAGCCCACCCCAGACACTGCTTGGAGGGCCAGGAACCAGAGGCTGGATAGCCAAGAGACCTGGATAGAATCAAAATAAATGGCAAGAAAAAGTCAAAGAAATGTTCTTAATGATATTCTGCTACATTTCTAGATGGGTGCCTAGCCCAGTTGTTATCAGAGAGGCTTCATCCAGCAACTGATGGAAACAAATGTAGAGACCCACAGCCAAGCATTAGGTAGAGCTCTGGGAATCCTGTGGAAGATGGGAGGAAGGATTATAGGAGCCAGAGGGTTAAAGACAAGAAAATCTACAGAATCAACTAATCTAGGCCCACAGAGACTCACAGAGCCTGGACCACTAACCAGGATGTCTAACACAGGGCTCTCTGGGGCTGACTTATGTCCTCTGCATGCATGTTACAGTTACATAGCTGGGTCTCCTTGTGGGACTCCTAACAGTGGAAGAGGAGGTTATCTCTCTGCCTCTGCTGCTTGCCTCTGGACCCTCACCTCCTACTGGGCTGGCTTGTCCAGTCTGACTGCAACTTGATACGCCATGGCTGGTTGATATTCATGGTAGGCCTGCTCTTTTCTGAAGAGTAATGAAGAGGGTGTGGATGACGGGGTAGAGGGGACTGGGAGCAGAGGAGGGAAGGGAAGCTGCAGATGTAAAAACAAACAAACAAACAAATAAATAACATTGAGAGCCACTGTCCTAAACCATGAACCAAGTAAATCATCATTTAAATTTTTTTCAAGTATTTGCCACATTTATGAAAAAGAAAACCTAAATAATACAACATTTATAGACAAATGGCAGATCCTGACAAGTGAGCATACACAATATTTTAAAACATGAAGCTATAACAGGGTTCCCCCTAGTAACCAGCAACAATCTAAAATGAGAATGACATTAATATTTTACTCTATTACTGTGGGCATTTGTAACTGAGCCCTAGACCTTAATAGGTCCTGAGACTTTAGCACAATTGGCTCCATGGTGAAAGTATGGGTCTGAGAGCCAAAATATAAAACTTCAGTGCATGCATCAATGACATTAAAAAATGGCTTATTTACTGTCTATTTCAAAACTTTTCCTATAAAAGATTTTAAAATTAATTAACTATTGTTTGTGTGTTTTACCTGCATGTATGTCTGTTTGATGTGTATATGCCTTATAAACCATTTTGAGAAAATACAGCAAAAGGAGATATTGATGTTCAAATGTTTTTAAGGATGCCAGGTGATTAATACCTGCCTTGCCTGGTGCTCCAGTCCCTCCCTGGCCCCCTTGTGGTTGGGTGTGGCTTTGCAACCAGATCTGAGCAAGAAGCTTAGGGGAGGTGTGCATTCCTTCCAGGATGTATTTAATCACCAATGTGACTGTCTTAGGAGCTATATTTTCCCTCGGGCACAGTGGCCAATGACATTTGAGATGGCAGCTGTTCTGCTAGACTCAGTTCCAGTGTGAAGATGATAAGCAGAGATCTCTTGCTAACCCCTTATGCAAGTGAAAAATAAGTCTGTTATTTTAAACCATTGAGATCTGGGAGTTGTTTGTTTTAACAACATAGATGAGCCAAACTTGATGGACAGACATCGACTTATGAATGCAATTACAAATAACCAATGTGTTCCTTCACGTAGGAAAGTGAAATAAATGATTATGCATACAAATTATAGATTATGTTGTTGGCAGTGGAAACCACTCTTGAAGTACGTTGAATGAGATAGGAAACCACTAGCCCTAGAAAGCTACATGGGAAGAGAATGTAAAACAGAACGTATTAAATAAATTCATATATAAATTATATAAGAAGTTTGCATGGTAGTTGCTCAATGGCATTAGTTATTACAGTATAATTAGAAACACGTAAGTAACGAGCCATCCCAGATCCAACATGAATTACATTCTAGCTGAGGGCTTGTACTGTCTTGTAGCTGCAAGGGGATAGAATGCTGGCTTCATTCGCCATAGCTGCAGGGCATGACCACACTAGCATCTACTTGAACATATCACTTGCCCTAGGTGCATGAGAAGTTGTGGGTTTCTAGCTAAATGATGCTACAGAACCCATTGACCAAAATCCTAGGGTTGCGAGTTTCAGGCAGGGATGTGGGAAGCGCCACCCACCCACACCTACTAGCTGACTTGTCCTGAAGATCCTGGTCTATGCCACAGATGCTTCAGCTGCTGTCTTGGATCTAGCCTCTCCCACAGCTGATGCAGGGACCAGATGATGCAACCTGGAAGTGTCGGGGAGCCAAAGCCTATGGAGCAAGTGTTGATCAACTGGACAGGAGGCCAGATGATAACTGCTGCCTTGGAACACATGAAGGGAGATGGGATCACTCCATAGCGTCTCTCTGCAGACATCCTGTATGAGTGAGCTATCAGCTTCTCTTGCCACCTGCTATGGTCAGCTTTATAACCCACTTTCTATCTGTGAACTCCTTTCTACTTTGTCTCCTCCTCCTCATGGGATTTGACTCCCCACTAAAGTATGTTAAGGAGTAGCCTCAGGCACTGTCATCCAGGAGGGGCTCCAAGAATCAGCAATGCTTTCTTCTAAAGTAATTTCCATGTCCCACCCTCTGCCCTCCTTACTGTACTACACAACACCGTCTCCCTCCAACATCAAACCCTGTCTATTCTAGGAAAAGGCAGAGGGGAGGATATGAGGCAGCTTGAGCCTAACAGTGGAGATTCTAGTCCCACGACTGTCTAAATCTCTGCAAAGCTGTCAAAATTTTAGATAATCTGCTTGTAACAGGATTTAGACACACAGAGTTAAGAATGGACCATTACTCTACCCCTTAAGACACAACAGAAAATGTGAGGTTTGCTAGTAAGCATGGGTGGCTGTGCTA